>PVJN01038282.1:0-20446 GCA_004026805.1 Lasiurus borealis
CTCGAGAGAGGTGGGAGCCCCATCCAGATGCGGGAGGAGGGTGGTGGCCCCCGGGGCCAGCCCTCGGCAGGGTGGTGGCCACGGGTCCCAGTACATTGGGTGAACAGTCTGAGGCCTTCTGGGCGGAGACACTCCTGCTTTATGGCAGCAGCATCCGAATTGCGCAGGCCTTGGGCAGACACCCTGCACTGCGAAGGGAGGAACAGCTTAGCTGGGGTAGGGGGGTACCTCTTTCATCCCTGAGGGCTATACCCCAAAGACACTGGCCAGGGTTAGGTTGGTGGTGAGTTAACTGTACTTTGCTGACTAGAAGTTGGGGTGTCCCGGGCAGGGAATTGGAGGAGACAGTGGTAGATAAGCAGGGGAAAAGGGGGCGGGGAAATGAAGGCCTGGCTGGGGCTGGGCCCTGGGCTGGGGGTTAACTAATGGAAGCTTTAATATCAAAGTGAACTCAGGAGGGGCTGGAAGCAGGTCCCAGAGAGGAAAGGGGAAGGTTTAAAAGAGAAACCAGTGAACATGGCGGGGGCATGGAGAGGAATAATAGGGCAGGACAGAGGGAGGTAGGGTTCAGGCTCACAAGGAAAAGGTGAATAGGGGGAGGAGTAAGGAGACAGACATGGAAAATGAAGGGAGAGAAGGGAGGAGGGAGAGAGTGAGAGAGAGGGGCTGAGAGAGGTTCAAAAGGAGGGAGGGAAAGAAATCAGGAAAGAGAAGGATGCTAAAATAGGGTGAGGCCAGGAAAATAAATAAAAAGAAGAAACAGAATGTGAGAGTGAGGGGAGTTTCAAAGAAGGAGTTAGCAAAAAAATTAAATACAGGATGATTTTTAAAAAATGTAGTCAGACACCCCCTGAGGCCTCCCAGACTGTGAAAGGGCACAGGCTTGGCTAAAGGACCCCCTCCAGGACTCTAGTCCCATATAATAAAAGGCTAATATGCAAATTGTCCCTATAGGTTCGAGTTCAACTGACTGGTAGCTCTGACACACACTGACCACCAGGGGCAGGCACTCAACACAGGAACTGCAGAGCTGCAGTGACTTGGCAGTAGTGGTTCTCAGTTCTTGGGTGCCACACTCAGAAACCCGAGAGGAGGGAGTCCAATTCCTCACGGGACCACGTGATTCCACCTTCAGCTGTGGGTTATGTTGTTGCTGAAGGACTGTTGGGGCCCTGAATCTGGTTTATTGCACACCTGCATTTGCATTCCACATCCTGTACGACAGCAACTTTGCAGAGTGCACTCTCACACTCCAGTACCCCTCGGGGTTTTGGCCTAATCCCCACAGACCAGGCCAAGGGACTCCACCTGCTAGAGGGAGGACCCTGCTTACTCCAAAGATGCCTTTTGAGCCACAGAGCCACCCCAGGTGCGGCCTGCCAGGGAAGGACAGCAGGAGGTTGACTCCAGGGCATGCCTGGCCCACCTTGCCCAGACCCACCCCACCAGTGAACTTCTAATTAATTTCCTTTCAATGTGCACAAATCTGTGCACTGGGTCACTAGTTATAGTAGAAAAAAATATAAACACCTTTATAATCATAGATTCTTTCTAGGAGATATTTAGCTAATAAAATGGTAGTTATGACCAATTGTTTAACATGCAGTAATGCTGAGGCTAAATAGGAAAAATGTCAGTATGCAATTATGTATATATAGTATTATCTTTAGCATGTAAGAAGGCTAAGGGTTTGAAGATATATGTCGAAGTGACATCAATATTTATCTCTAGGTTCATAGGGCTTTGGATGTTTCCTTCTTATTTATAATTTTCTGCATTTTCTACAAGTCTAATTAAAAATGTAAAAAGATATTATAAAACCCTTAAAAATAAAAGTATAGTTGAATATTACTAAGCTTAAACTAGTTAAAAATACATAGATAGATGAAACACATTTTAATAGTTGACTGTGTATTAACTACAATGGCAATCCAAAAAATGTTTAAATATTGAAAAATGTTTAAATAGCTCCCCCAGACATGACATAATAAAATTAGAAATAAAAGAGTACTACAAAAATAATACCCTTTTAAAAATAACACCAGACCCAAGTGGTTTTGCCAGAGATTTCTTTCATAACAGATAATTTCCATTTTTTAAAATAATGTTCTGGAGCTTAAAAATATGGAAAAATTTTAAAGTCCCTTTATGGAACTAGAATGGCTATGAAACCAAAAATTTATTTATGATAACACATACACTAAAAATACTCTATGCCAATTTCACTTATGAATATAGATTTTTTTAAATCTAAGTAAGATATTAGCAACACCAATTGAGAAGCACATTTAAAGAAAAAAGATGTATCACCATCATGTAGAGTTTATGCCAAAATGAATCATCTTAAGCATGATTCAATTTTAGAAAATGTAAATATCTTTTACTTGCTGCACTATGTCTACCAGAAACCTGTAAGCATAAATCTCTTTATTCAGTCATCAGGTAGAATTATTTCCTTCAAAGAAAGTCCTATCTAATAAAAGAGTAATATGCAAATTGACCATCACTCCAACACACAAGATGGCCACCCCCATGTGGTCAAAGATGGCTTCCTCCATGTAGACACAAGATGACCACCACAAGATGGCCTGCAAGGGAGGGCAGTTGTGGGCAAATCAGGCCAGCAGGGGAGGGCAGTTGGGCAGGACCCAGGCCTGCAGGGGAAGGCAGTTGGGGACAACCAGGCCTGCAGGGGAGGACAGTTGGGGGTGACCAGGCCATCAGGAGAGGAGAGTTAGGGGCAATCAGGCTGGCAGGGGAGCAGTTAGACATCAATCAGGCTGGCAGGCAGAAGCAGTTAGGGGCAATCAGGAAGGCAGGCAGTCAAGCGGTGGGAGCCAGCAGTCCTGGATTGTGAGAGGGATGTCTGACTTCCCATTTAGGCCCAATCCTGGGCAATTGAACATCTTTCTAGGGGTCGAAGATTGGAGAGGATGCAGGCTGGGGTGTTGGACACACACACAACCCCGTGCATGAATTTCATGCACTGGGACTCTAGTAAAATATAAGGATGCATATTGTCATCCCTGCCATTAAATACTAGATTGGAGGCAGTAGCCAATATAATAGGGCATTTATTAGTGTCATCTCCTATTTCCTCTCAAGAACTTTGCTTGTGCATTTTTTTCTTTCTCTTTTTCCTGCATCTTTGATCGTTCTTCTGCATCATTGACTCACTTAAGCAGACAAAGAAGCTCTGATATTGAAAATCTTTTGAACAACAACAAATAATTTCTTGGCCTCTTTTCTCCTACCACTCCATTTCTTCACTCCTTTTGCAGTAAAACTTCTTTAAGGAGTTAACTGTCTATTCTGGCTGTCTCCACTCCTCATCTTCCATTACTATTCAACCCATTCTAACCTGAATTTAATCTCAACCTGGCTTTAAACCCCTGACTTTCACTGAAACTGTTTTTGTTAAGGTCATTGACTACACCACCTTTGTCTTAATGACTCTTGATTAAGATCTTCACAGATCTTTCTCCGTAAAGCTGCATCCTCTCTTGGCCTCTGTAACATCACTCTTTCCTGATAATTCTCCTCCTCATCTTCTCAGGCTCCTTTGCTATCACCTACTCCCATAATTTCCATAGTTTGCTACCCCCTCATCCTATAACCAACATCTAAAGGTCACATTGACTCAGGTAGTAGGTTCTTCCTTCTTCTGTAATTATATTCTCTTTCCATTAACTCAGCGGGTCCTATAGCTTTAATTTCTATCTACATGCTTCTAGATTCCAAGTTTATATCTCTCAGACTGATCATTCCCTGAGCTCCCAACTCATTTATACAACTATTTCACTTATTCATTCTGATGTCAACTATGTAGTTCAGAATAAACATGCCCCAAACAAAATCCTTGATCCTCCCTCCCCCTTGACAAACTACTATTCCGCAGGGTTCGTTATCTCAGCAAATGGCACCACAATCCACACAGTTACTCAAGCCAAAAGCCTAATAATCCTCTCCATTAAATGCATTCATGAGTCTGGTTCATTCTACTTCAACCTTGAAGGCCTCCACTTCTCTCCATCCATTGCTGCCACACTTGTCAGGCCATCATCACTTCTCAGCTTCTACATTCCAATCTCCTCCTACTTCTAATTCTTGTTCACTGGAAGTTTTCCTCCACAGACTCTGAGCAATTGCTTTAAAACATAAATCATATTGTTTCACTATTCTGACCCTTCAATAGCTTCCAACTGCACACAGAAGGACACCTGAACTTCTTACCGGGGCTTTAAAAATCCTCATATTCTCTTAGTTTCTACCTATTGCTTTAAACCCTACCTTGCCCACTGTACTCCAGCTACCCGTATCCACTTTCTTTTCCTTGGCCTGTCAAGCTCTTTCCAGCTTCAGGCCCTTTGCACTTGCTATTTACTCTGCCTGGAAATTTCTTCACATGTTTGAGTCGCTGTTCTTTAGCACCATCTCAGTGAAGCCTATGTTGGTGATAAGTCTTAAAGTACCCTACTGTCTCTCTCTTTGCTATATCAATATTTCTCTTTTATATCCTGCATAGCACTAGCATTTTGTGTCTATGTGTTTCCTTGTTTTTGACTCATCTTCCTACAGTGCACTGCAAAGGCTCTGTGAACACACACCTGACCATATCTCCACCATCTGCCTCATGGTAACTATTCAATAATGATTTGTTTAATAAAATTCAAGACATTAACTGCCCAGATATTAAAATTAATAAATGACCTTTAAAAAGCGACCAGATACTATAGCAATAGTGGTGTTTAAACTACAATGAACTTTCAACTTTAGTGGCACTTCTTTTCACAAGTAATAGCAATTGAAAAAATCTCATTTATAATGGTAGGAAACCTTATTAAAGTCCAATCAGTAAGCCAAACAAAACTGCACAAAAACATATTTAAGCAAAATTGTAAAAACCAACTGATATATATATATATATATATGAAAAGCTGAATATGCAGACTAGCATTATATTTCTATAAGATATTAAGGGAACCAATTTTATCAAAATTAATGTATAAATTCAATGCAGTCTCAATAATAATCATAAAAGGATGAAAAAACTTTTGAGAAAAAAATTAATGACAATATTGAATAAAATTTTCTTAAAAAGAAGAATATTTGGACAAAATTGTTTTTCTATTTTTAAAAATTAGAATTAACTTAAAAATTAAAAATACATATTAAAATCATGTAGAAATGCTATGGGGTTAGAAAGATCAATGGAACAGAAAGAAATCCATGTATATAAGAGAACCTACATTGAAATAAATATTATATTTAAATCAAGAGTAAGGAAATTCTATTTAACAAATGGTGCTGGAATAAATTAGCTATTTTAATAAAATAAAATCTCTACCAAGTAGTATACATAAATACAAATTCTTTATGAAATTAAGAGCTAAGCATAAAATATAAAACTAGAGAAATATTGGGAAAATTATTATAATATTCTTAAAATATGTGGATTAGCAAAACAAAAACTCCAGAAACTATTAAATGGGCTGATAATTTAATTTTTCTTTATGAAAAATAAACCATAAATAAAATTTAAAAAGAAGTGAAATACTTGAAGAAATTTATTTTGTTTGTTGATCCTCACTTGCGGATATTTTTCCATTGATTTTTAGAGAAAGTAAAAGGAATGGGAAGAGAGACACAGAAGGAGAAATATCATGTGTGAGAGACACATCTATTGGTTGTCTCCTGCACAAACCCCAGGAGGGCTGGGGAAGGAGCCTGCAACCAAGATATGTTCCTTTGCCTGGAATCAAACCCGCAACTCTTCAGTCCATGGGCCAACAATCTTAACTACTAAGGCTTCCAGGAATAATTTTCAACATATACAATACACCAAATATTAATATCTAGCCTATATAAAGAATATCTATAAACCAGTAAAAGACAAACAGCATAGCAGAAAAATTGATAGAGATCATGAACAGCGAAGTTACAGAAGAAGTACACTGGCCAATAAAAGCATAAATACAGGCTGCATCTCAAAATAAATTATGAAAATGTAAATTTTATTTTATTCTTTTGTTAATCCTCACCTGAGGATATTTTTATGCTGATTTTCAGAGAGAGAGAGAGAGAATAGAAAGGAAGGGGAAATGGTGTGTGTGGGGGAGAGAGAGAGAGAGAGAGAGAGAGAGAAAGAGAGAAACATGGATGTGAGAGAGATACATTGATTGGTTTCTTCCCGCATAAGCCTCAAACAAGGCTAGGTATCAAACCTGCAACCCAGGCATGTGTCTTTGAGTGGGACTTGAACCTGTGACTCTTCTGTGCATGGGCTGACATGACACTCCACCGACTGAGAAACATGAACCAGGGCTGGAAATGCACATTTTAAAGCACTGATATTGTTTTAACTATCACAATTCTGGCAAGACACTGAAAAAAACGGGCTTCTACAATTCAATAGCAAAAAACCTCCAAAAATCTCATTAAAAAATGGGCAAAGGACCTGAATAGACAACTTTCCAAAGAAGACATACAATGAGCCACAGATACATGCAAAGGAGTTTACCATCATTAAACATCAGGGAAATGGAAATAAAAAGCACAATGAGCTATCACCTCATACCTGTTAGAATAGCCATCATAAAAAAGACAAGGGTAAGTGCTGTGGAAGATGTGGAGAAAAGGAAACCCTTTCACACTGTTGGCGGTGTAACCTGGTGCTGCTACTGCAGAAAACTGTGGAGTTTCCTCAAAATATTGAAAATAAAAGTACCATGTGATCCAGCAACCTCCATTCTGGTAGCTCTACTGTTAATTATTTGAGGAACCTCATACTGTTTTTCAGAGCAGCTGCATCCTTTCAAATTCCCATCAACAGAGGACTTATAGCTCTTTCAGCCCCTCTGAGTGGTCAGGGTCAAACTATGTAACCTCTGCGTATTCATGTGTAGAATGGAAAGAATAACCTGTCCCTTATATTTGTTGTGAGAACCACATAATAAAATAAGTAGAACTGTGAGCTCACTACATGGCACATGGCATGCCCTAATAAGAGAACAAATTAGTACTGACTAGAGACCCGATGCATGGATTCATGCACTGGTGGGGGTCCCTCAGGCAGGCCTGTGGATCGGGCCGAAACCGGCAGTCCAACATCCCCTGAGGGATGCAATAGTGCGCAAAGTAGCAGGCAGTCGGGGAGGAGCCTGAGCATAGGCAGGGCACCATGCCACTCCCGCTCAATCTGGTCCCACTGCACCTGCTGCCTCCGCTTGGTAGGGCTGCTTACAGAGACAGGAGCGGCTCACACCACCACATCAGCACTCACCAGCCGTGAACCTACCCTCTGATGCCTGTCAGTCAGCAAGCTAAATGGCATTCTCACTTTGGGAGCGCACTGACCACCAGGGGGCAGCTCCTGCACTGTCTGCCCACTGGTGGTCAGTGTGCGTGATAGCTACTGGCCAACTGTATAAATAGCTTAGGCTTTTATATAGGTAGATGGTGATGGTCACAGTGATAATGGTGGCGGTAACAATGATAGCTGCTCACATTTGTTGGGCAAAGATTCTAAGTCTTTTCCATGCATCATTTCATTTTATGTTTATAATCACCTGAGGAAGTATGCACTACAATATATAACATCCTGAGTCTACAGATGAGGCTGAGGTCTAATGAGGTTAAATAAATCCTGGAGATCATCATTTAGCAAATAATGGAATCTGGGACTTGGGCTAAAATCTGACCAGCTTCTAAGCCCCCACTCTTAAACACTGCACTTTTCTTTGATCCAGCAGCCAGAAAGAGTGCTTTGACTCATTATCCAGAGAGGTAAATTACCCAGACATATTTTAAACATTGTTTCTGAAGTATGCTTGGTGGCCTGCTTGTTCTGATTAACCTTGAGAGCTAGAAACAGAGGGTGGAGCCTGAATCATTATTCTTTTTGTTATAACATATTCCTCAGGTGACTCTAATGTACTCTGACTTTTGATAACCACAGGTTAATCAATCAAATTATATGGCAGGAATATGGACTCTGCCTTGGCCAAATCTCACCCTCACATGCTTTTTCTTTCTATCAGAATTGCTAACTGTCCATTTTCAGTTTTTTGTTTTTTGTTTTTTGTTTTAGTTTCTCTTCCATTGCCAAGTGTAAGTCAACTTCCTAGCATCCTCACCTCCCACCCAGGGCACATTCCTATGATGACTTGGGGTTACTCTTCTCCCTGATCTTTATATTCCACTGGAAATTTAGACATGGTTGGGTTTATTTTTTTCTTTAGTTGAGGTCATTAACGAAATCACAGAAGACCAAGTCCTCTGGATGACTTATATAGCCCTGGAGGCACATAAATTCTGAGGGATATGCAAGCTGGCTCCAGACCAAGGAATGAGGCTGCATGTCTTTATCAGCATGTCTTTATCTCTGCCTCTAGGGTTCCCTCCTCCCTCCTCTCCTTCTCTCCTTCTCTCCCTCCCTCCATCCCTCTTTCCTCCTCCTCGTTCTCTCAGGAAAAAAAGGAAGAGGAAATTTCTTACCTGCTTCTCCTTCTCTAGCCATAACTTTTCTGTTCCCAGAACCCCATTGTTTCTAGAACATCACACATTTATTCTTTAAAATTTTCTCAACCTCCTAGCACAGAGGAAAGCAAAATACTGCAAAGTCATCCTCACACCCCATACACATGAACGTGGACTGCTTCCTCTGTGGGACAGTTGTCCTGTGTATTCTTTACTTGCTTCACTCAAGCTGTAGCAATTTGGATGATGTGTGAGTGTGGAAGCTCCATTGAAACAGACCTTCCGTAATCTACAACAGCGTCCCTCTCCTGTTGCTGCACTGGCGGATCAGGTACTACAGGCAGATTATTTTGGCGGCTCCCACCTTCCCTGGAAAAATCCAGCTAGCAGGAGAAACAAACCCTCTCAGCGCACCCAGCTTAGATAAAAAAAATCCAGCTAGCAGGAGAAACAAACCCTCTCAGCGCACCCAGCTTAGATAAAAAAGAAAGCCACAAGCCTCCTCCTCAGTGCCACTCAATCTTGGTCACGCTCTGGCCCTGGCTTACGTGTATACTTGAGAGTTGTTGATTTAACTTACATTCTTCCTTTTCAAACATGCATAAAGCAGGGTCAGCAGGCAATGTGAGTCTCCCCCCCTCTTCCCTCCAAAGTTTCCTATTTGTGAGCTCTGCACAGATGTTTTTTGTTTACAGCAGCAATGCATCAATAAGTTACTTACGACAAAAAGCAAACAGCTAGCCTAATGGCAATGCAGTTCTCATGGAAACACCCCGGCTAGTCAAGGAGGGAATGTGGTTATTGTAAACATTTATTCATCAGGCAGTAGGCCTCTTTAATCCCCTACCCTGCCTAAATCCCATGCTGGCCTTTAACCAACCCACCAGGACATCAAAAGCTGCATTCTGGGGGGACATGGGGGCTCTAAAGGGGACAACCTTTTCCCTTGGCTGAAGGAGCCCCCTGCCACTGTGGTGTAGAGAAGTTTGAGCTCATGCTTACAAGGGTTTGAAGGAGTCCCTGGACCAGAAACTGAGCTAAAGTTCTCCTCTCAAAAGTGGGTGGAGAGGAGGTACATCTCCACAAGGCAGGTGGCTTGAGCAGACAGTTGCCAGATTTAGCAAATAAAACTACAGAACACCCAGTTAAATTTGAATTTCAAATTATCTTTTTAATATAAGTATATACCATGCAACACCTTAGACATACTTATGCAAAAGTGTCATTTACCAGAAATTCAAGTTAAGTAGGTGTCCTATATTCAAACTAACCCCCTCTCTTGGAAATCTTTTCTTTGACAAGTCATGGGCCTCTTCTGCCTTATTTCTTTCAGGGATCACGGTTTCTCTTTGTAGCCTAAACTTCTGAGATTCGCTTTTGGAAACTCTGAAAGTGAAACATTCCTTCACTCACTCCTTCCTCCCGAGGGTATCCAGGTGCACAGATCCAGTGAAGTCCTTCCTTCACTTTCTGACAGGGAGACCTCAGCATGCAGCCAGATCCTCTGTGAGAGAGAGGCGATTCTGCAATCGTGTTAACTCCTTCAAGCCCCCAGAACCCCACTTAGGGGGAGACATCCTCAGGCAGGAATGCTCTCAGTAGCAGACAGCTGTGTCCACAGGCCATATAGACAATGTGGATATCTATGTGGAGACTCTCAGCTAATCATTGATCTGCTGTGAATGGCTGTTTTATGTACAAATCAACACTAATGGCCAAACCCACCATTGGTGTTATCTTATTGCCAGCAGCAATACCAACGTGCCTACTGGCGCTCGAACAGATCCTCTTGGGAAGGGAGAGAAAACACTCTGTTCTCCAGTTCCAGGCCTCATTTGTAGGATGATAAGTTTTGTCACACAGAAACCTGGGTGGAGGCTGGGCCCCTTCAGCCTCATGCCAACCAGAGTGGCTCTGCTCTTAACGGCTTCATCCTTAGGATGTGATCTGAAACAGACTGTGCCTGAAGGAAAGGTCTGAAAATGACAGACCTAGGATGAACTCTCATGTCCCTAGCAATACCTCTGCTTGAACAGTGTCCACATTTCATGCATACTTTTCAAATGTCTTCACATGGCATTCCAGGCCTTCCAAGGACTGGCACGATGCCCCTTGTTTCCATTACCATTGTCCATGTGCCTCCCTTCCATGTATAACAGACCATTTGTTCTGTAAATAGTCTGCGCTCCTTCAGTCATCTACTTCTCTGTTTTGAAAAACTCTTCTCATCCTTCCCAGCCTTATCCAAAAGGGTCCTCCCTGGAGAAGTCCCAGCTCTCCCCTCCATCTCCCACAGGTGGAAATCAGCTCTTCTTCTACACTTCCAGGAGCTTTGCTTGTATCTGTGCTATGAACATGCTCCTCTTTCGTTATTTGTTGACACAACTCTAACACTTGATTAACCTCTTGGAGAGCAGGAAACAGGTGTCTATGTCCCTCACAAAAGCCACTGCAGGATCTTATGGGCAGCACTCACTCCTTGATGAACATTCTTCAGGCCTTGGCTGTTCCTTTCCCTCATCTCTCCTCACCAAACTCCTCCTCTGGATCAATAGCTTCCTCACCAAACACACTGTAAGTGCTTATATTAGAGTATCGCATTCCATTTGTAATCATTTATTTAGATGCATGTCTTCTTCCCACAAAGTGAGATCCTTGAGGGCAGAAACTGTCTTATTCATCTTTGTAATAAAACCCAATGTCTCATGTTGAATTTGTATTTATTTTTATCGAATGAGTGAATGAACAATGGAAAAAATGAAACAAATGAACAATGTCCAACCCGCCACTATTTCTTGTGCATTAATAGTCCAGTTAGAGAAGTGCTGTTGTATACATACTAGGTTAGAACATGGGCTCTGGAGTCTGATTGAGTTTGAGGCTCAGCTTTTCCATTTACTGGATGTGCAACTTTGGGCAAATTAACCATTTTGAGGCTCACTTTGTTCTCCGTAAAATTAGGGTAATTATTCTATTCTCCTCATAGGATGATTATGAGGATCAAATTAGATAATCAAAGTAAAGTACGTCTTATACCTAATAAGTGTAAAATAAATGTTAACTATGATGATGATTATGATAATGATTCTGTAGTTAATCTAATCAAAACAGAAAAACCACCTAATCAGTGTGATAACTGTAACAATATCTATCCATTCCCAGCATATCTATAATATGTACAATTAGCATTGCATAGTTTATTGTTAAATGTATTAAGAGTCCAGTTCCATCCAGGAACAAAAACATAACTGCTTTAGACAAAGGCTATATAACCAGTCCCCAAACCTTGAGCAAATTGAAAACACATGTCACCCCCTGACTCCATCACATCCTGGTCCCAGTGGACATGTAGTGTCTGTAGAGGAGCTGCTCCATGCCCCAGAGGCCCCTGCCCTGCGATGGATACTTCATGTCCACTCAGAGGGGCTCTTAGACTCAGCACCTCACAGGAGTCACTCAAAGGCCAAGTTGTAAAGGATCTGACTGTCTTAGTAACAAAACATGGAACCAGTGACTGCTGAGCTGCTGAACCTCTGGATTCACCTTTCTCCACGAAGTGCCATTTTATCCTTTACACCAGTCCTGTCTGGCTCCTGAAGTGCCTTAGCTCTATTGATTTTTATAATTATCCTGAGCTTTGGCAGCTTTTATATCCTCCAGGCATAAAGCTCTGCTCCTTAATAGCTTGGTTCCTGGCCAGTGTCTGTCTCTACGAAGCATGGATATGTGCCTGTGGAAGGAAGTATATCAGCCTGAGTTGCCAGCCGTTTCCACTCCAAGGCACATGCATGGGCTTGTGAGTATATGGTTTGGGCTGGGTGGACAGAGACATAAGAAGACAGAAGAAGACATAGCCTACCTAGGAAATACGTTTTATACCTAGTAAGTGCAAAATAAATGTGAGGACAATCCCAAAATATGTGCAGATTTTACAAAGACATGGCCAATCCATGGCCCACAAAGCACTCAAAGCAGCAGCTGCCTGTTCTGATTAGAGCAGAGCCAGATCAGATCTCCTGGTTCGAACATGAAAATTGGTAGAGATCTGGAGCACAGGGTAGACTCTTATCTGGGCATGGGATTTTTTATTTACTTACTTACTTATTTTCCTTGCCTGAGGATATTTTAAATTTTATTTTAGAGAGAGAAACATCAATCTGTTGCCTCCCATATGCACCCGACAAGGGGATCAAACCTGCAACCTGGGTAGAATTAAAATTTCATATGTACTACATTAAGGGGGAAATATTGGCACATGGAAGGAAAAAAGGAGAGAAATCCTCTTATCTTTTACAATTGCTGGTCATTCTAACTCAAGACCCATGTGGAGGAAGGAAGTTTGGGGAGGGAGTAAAAACTTGACTTGTTTTACTTTGGTGTTTCATTGCCACATGATGCAGCACTAGGGTGGGAGCCCTGGCAAGCGAGCAGAACCTCTGGTTCGGATTCAACGTCTACCATTAACTTGTTGTGTCCTTAGAACTCACCTCAGGATTCCAATCTATAAGTGAAGATTCTCTAAGGAACTCTAGGAGGATCTTAAAAATGTAGACTTGGGACTGGGTACCTAGACCTGCATATATGACAAACCTGCTGGGTGATTGGAATGTAGTAATTCTCAGACCACTCTTCAATCTCCCTATGACCTTCAAGATCCCTCCAATACTAAAGGTCCCTGACCCAGTGATTCTAGATGTCAGCAGAATAGTATAATGTTATTTAAGGCTGGGGTTCTTATTTGGTCACAAGGACATCAATGCTCATTTATCCTAAAGTAGGTTATCTCCCTTGGGAATTATTTGTGTTTTAAAATTATTCCCCTTCAAATCTTTTTCTTCCAGGTAGGTAGGTTTATGGTTGCTAAGGACAGGTGGGTAATGATTGGGCAGAAAGAGACTGAGATATGAGGCATCTGATAACATAAAAATATGTATATCACTTTTCAAGTCAGCCAGTGTAAAACTGAGGTGCAAGTGACACCTGAGGAAGACCTGGACTTGAGTGGTTCCAGATAAAAGGCATGTGCAGGAGATAGGTATATATCTACTTCCTCTAAGTTCTTAATAAGGGTTATCTCAAAAGATTCAACACGTAAACTTGTTGGCTGGCCATCCATTTTTTGAGTCATTGTTATGACAGAAAAGCAAAGTCAGGTTAGCACACCCTACACCAATGTCCACAGCATTATAATGGGCTCCATGAGAAAAATGGGGACTTTGCCTGTCATTTCCATCTCATACATTCTCAAAGCCTAGCAAAATACCTGATGATCAACAGATGCTCATTAAAATTTTATAGAATAAACTAGAGGCCTGGTGCATGAAATTCACACATGTGGAGGGGGGGTGTCCCTCAGCCCAGCCTGCACCCTCTCCAATCTGGGACATCCCTCTCACAATCTAGGACTGTTGACTCCCAACTGCTCACCTGCCTGCTTTCCTGATTGCCCCTAATCACTTCTGCCTGCCAGCCTGATCACCCCTTACCACTCCCTAGCCAGCCTGGTCACCCCTAAATGCCCTTCCCTCCTGGCCTGGTTCCTGCCAACTGTCCTCCCCTACAGGCCTTGTCGCCCCTAATTGCTCTCCTCTGCCGGCCCATTCACCCCTAACTGCCCTTCCCTGCAGGCCTGGGTCTCCCCCAACTGTCTTCCCCTGCAAACCGGTTGCCCCCAACTGTCCTCTTCTGCTGGCCTGGTCACCCCTAACTGCCCTCCTCTACAGGCCTGGTCCCTCCCATCTTGTGGTGGCCACCTTGTGTCCATATGGGGGCAACCATCTTTGACCACATGGGGGCAACCATCCTATGTGTTGGAGTAATGGTCAATTTGCATATTACCTCTTTATTATAAAGGAATATATTTTATTATTCTTTAAAGCATTGGCTATAAAACAAATAATAAGCAACTAAAATGTAAATTTATGTTTTAAATTGTCTCTAAGGTAACAATTTCAGAAAGTATACTTTGTCCTTTAATTGCCAAATTAATGCACTCCCAGTCTTGCAATGCCTAAAGGTAAATTTGTTCATTAGTTTATGTATTCAGCAAACTGCATCCAGCTAGCAAGGGGGCTACAAAGATGAAACAGATGACGCATCCTGGGAGTTGACAATCTGGTATAGA
Organism: Lasiurus borealis; assembly: GCA_004026805.1. Lineage (NCBI taxonomy): Eukaryota > Metazoa > Chordata > Mammalia > Chiroptera > Vespertilionidae > Lasiurus > Lasiurus borealis. The sequence continues at coordinate 14,603 of PVJN01038282.1, forward strand.
ATTGTTTACAACCTATAAAAGGTCTGAGAAATTTGGTAAAGGTAACATTTTATTTTGCTCAGAAATATGTAACAGAACCTCTCCAAAGGAAGAGCAAGCAATTTTTCTCCCAAGTGCTTACAATCCAACAGAGACACCTTGGATCTCAAAAATCAACCAGAAATATTGTGATGGAAAATAACTCAATTACCTTTTCAATCTCCATTCTTTTTGTCCTCCCCCACCACACAATACTAAAACCTCTCAGGACCCACTCTCCTTCAGACCAAGAGTATTTCTAACTATTGCTCAGCAGAATTAGAGGCCAAAAGTTCCAACTCAAAGTGTCTGAGAAATAAGTAACAAGCTTTCCAGATGATTCAACACTGGTAAATAACAGCATTTCTGATGTGAAATGTTCAAAGTCCTACCTGGAGGCTGATGGGCAGATCTATAACCTGCCGCTTCCCCATTACACATTTTCAGGACTCCTGTAGAGATGTGGGACTTCTTGTCCACTGTTAGTTGGATGCTGGCTGACCCCCAAAAAGGCTGCCTCCAGAAAAAGTAAAGAGCAATTGGGACTCTGACACAAATGTGAGAACGTGGAAGTCTGACCAGATAGTGGCTGGCTGGAGATGGCAGTGAATGGGTTATATCATTTCATTGAGTGCCCTGAACAAATATTTTTGACTCTGCCTATCATTCATTACCCTCTGTGCCTCCTTTTCCCTCTCTTTTGGCGTTAAAAAAGCTGACATGCATAGTAAGAGTTGAGTTTTCTAAGTTATTCTAAGGCCACCAGGTAAAGCTCCAGATGTCATTTCATTCATAATAAATATGCTTGTATTTTGCTGTTAATTTAAAAAAAAATAAAAAATAAAGCTATTTAGATAAATTTAGGCATTTTAGTCTGTAGCAACTCCAGTTGTTCTAACACAATCACAATATGAAAGATTTGGGCTAGTAGTTCTGAACAAAGGTGGTACAGCCCTTTAGAAGGTGTTTTTGGAAATTTATGGTGTTGTTTTGGTTACACAATGATTAAGGGACACAGTTCACATTTGGGGTGCCTGGGTGTGCTAGACATCCTGACAATTTTGACAATTCAGCATAAGGAAAAATTGTCCCAAGGTATGCATGACTTTTCATTTTCCCAAAGGACAATCCTGTAGCTAAGAAGTTTATTTATAACTAGAGGCCCATTGCATAAAAATCCATGCACTGGAAGGGGGAGTCCTTCAGCCTGGCCTGCCCTCTCTCACAGTCTGGGAGCCCTCAGGGAAGAGAGACCTGGTAATCAGGGGAAGTCAACACACCCATCACACCTCTGCCGCTGCCACTGCCGGCAGCACAAGCCTCAGTAGGCCCTGGTTACTTGAGCCTCTGGTGGCCCTGGGAAGCTGGGAAGCTGCCACCCAAGGTTTTCCTGCACCTCAGGCCGGCCCTGGATGGCTGGGCAGCCAACATCCAAGGCTTGCCTGTGCCTCAGGCTGGCCCTAGGCAACTGGACAGCCGACATCTGAGGTTTGTTTGCACCTCAGGCATTGGCTGGGCAGCCACCATCCAAGGGTTGCTTGTACCTTGGGCCAGCCCTGGGTGGCTGGGGGACTGAGGAGACTGGGGGATTCCAGAGGCAAGTATGGGGAGCAGCTGTACCTGCCTGGGGGCAGGCCCGGCCATGTCACGGGCCTGCCACCTAGTGGGGCTAAAGGGACTGAGTGCTGCCATCATGTGGCTGTGGGTATCACCATCTTTAAGAGCATGGCAGTCAATTAGCATATTCCCTTCTTATTGGCTGTGGATGCTGCCATCTTGTGAGGATGTGATGGTCAATTAGCATATTCCCTCTTTATTACATAGGATTGTCATACCATAGAGAATCATATCCAAGGAAGCTCTCAAGTACCATGACGATCAAACTTCAATATGACCCAGTGTTGAAGAGTATGATTTCCTAGGTCAGATTCCTGGGTTTAAATGCAAGTTCTGCCACTTGCTAGCTGTATGACAATAGGCGAAGTTTTTCCTCCCCTCACCCCTCCCCCTAACTATTTTTTGTCTCTATTTTCTTATCTATAAAGTAAGAATAATACCACCTATCTTATAAATTTGTGTGGATTAAATGTGTTAATACATGCACAGTACTTACAACTGCTCTACAGATACCAGCTCTCTTCGCCTTGATCTCCCTCCCCAGCATCTCCCCAGGTATCTCTCCACATTGCTCCTTGTGTTCCAGACTTAACAAAGGGCCTTTCCATGCCCAGAATACATGTATGCCTTTCTTTACCAAACTATCTCCTTATTCTCTAACTTGCAAGTCATAGCACTGCCTTGGAAAGCAGAGCCTTCACGACCACCACCACCCCAGCACCACAACAAATTATACTGCTCTCCTAATACCAACAAACAGCAAGCAAATACCGCCCTCGGTTACACACACACAAAGTATAGAATTCTCTTTATTTATTTATGTAAAGGACCATTTCAATGGGCTACAACATTTGTAGGGAATTAAGCTACTCGACTTTATTAAGATATTAAGCTGTATCTTTGGTTAATTCTAAATATTGTAAGGGAAGGATATTTTTCCATATAAAAGGGGCTTTAAATTCTTTTATAAAAATTGTATGTGCTGTCATAAAGTGCAGCTGGAGTTTATTTGCATAATATTAGGTTTCTCCAAGTTTGGTGCAATAATGAGATACTGCTGTCATGATGAGTGTTTGGCGCACTGCCGGGCATGTTTTTGCCATGCTGTTGCCATCTCAAACTCTCCCCTCTCTTTTGGAAGCTCCCCACATTTTCCTTTGGTACCAGTGTAAAAAAACCCTATGGAAAAATATAATCATCATCCAGGCTCAGAGAAACGAGCTCTGCATTGAGATATGTTGGAACGGTAGAGTCAGTCATCTGTTTGGGAGACTGAGAAGATGTTTTGCTGCAGGAGGTGGGTGGAGGATGCCTTTTTCTTCTTATGTCTTAGGATATTTTGATGCAATACCCTGAGACCCATTTCCTCTCCTTGTCACCACCAATTTGTTTAGGGATGCTGAGAAAATTCCTCCATTTTCTGAGCTTTAAACTGGTACTCTCATCTAGAAGATCTTTCAGAGATGACATTGTAGATGAGAGGCCAGTAAAGTTCTGACTTTACCTTAACTCTAAAGGACCAGATAGTAAATATTTTTGGCTTTACAGCCATAGGGTCTCTGTTGCAATTACTCAACACTGCTGTTTTAGTATAAAAGCCACCATAGCAAATCATCAATGAATGATCGTGGCTACGTTCCAATAAAACTTTATTCTCAAAACCAGGTGGCAGCCACTGCCTTTATAAAGCAGAAGTGAATTTGCACATGCATGTGCATAAAAAGGAATATTAATGTGATTGAATATTTTTTGTATGCCCTTTTCCCAGAGAAGCAGTATGTAGAATGATCAAAATTATTTACTCAACATTGAGTATGCACAAGAGAGACTGAGTGTGTGCCACATTGTGTCTTTATTATAAATTTCAATCTGAGATCATCCCCACACGCCATCATCCCCCCCAAAAAAAAAACCAACAACAACAACACTAAAAATAGGTGAGATACAGTTTGTGACATTCGTCTGTGTCTACAGTCTGATCCCTGCTGTAGACGACTACTTATTCATATTTGCATTCATTTGCTCTTTTAGGAAATATTTATGTGTATCAGGTGCCATTTAAGGCACTGCAGACTGAGTAGCAAAGCAAAAAGGTAAGAACCCTGATCTCTGAAACTTATTTTGTTAACAAAATACAAACAATAAGTAAAGTCAACCAATAATTTTGGACACTCCGAGGTGGTGAAGAGTGATAGGAACTGTCTTAGGCCTGAAGGAAAATGTGCATGGTATTTGAGATGAGTCCAAGGAAGTAACAGCACAGAGACTATGTGTCTGTGCGCTGGTGACTTACATAACATTATCTTTATCCTTCATTACAACCCACAAGTTGTATTCTTATGCCTTTTCTGCAGATGAAGAAAAAATATCAGAGGCTCACAGAAGGATAACTTGCCTATAATTTATAGCTGCTAAAGACAGAACTGGGATTCAACCTGGGACCACTTGTCTCAGGACCAGGAACTTCCACTTTCTCTCAGGAACTATAATCTTTAGAGTCCCAGATATTGCTTCTCAGCCTTCTGGTGAAGGTCAGGTATACAGACCTGACCATCTAGCTTTCAATGAGTTATAGGCAACCAGGACTGGAAAGACACTGAGACACACCTTTATTCACTGAACCTTTCATTCAAGCAACAAGTCCTCTAAAAATCATTTACTGAGCACCTACTGTGTACCAGGCACAGTTACAGATATATGCTGAGCCAAACAAATAAGATCTCTAACTAGAGAAACGCTGGTAAATATTGAAAAGTGGCTCTGCGGAGGTGGATTGGCCAATTTCTGTGGTGTAAATACTTCCCCCATGCTAATTTCAAGCTGCCAACTTGTTGTGAAATTACTTGCAAAATTTCTGAAAATCTGACAACTGGTTTTTGTGACCAGCTGTGACCCTGCTCTGCATATCCTGTGCTGTAGGCCCTCAGTGCTTAAAATCCAGTGGGAACAGAGACAAGTAAACAGACCCTTGCCACGTGGAGTAAGAAGTACTCTGAAAACAGGGAGTGAAAATAAGTGCACTTAACCCCGACATGAAAATAGAGAGAAAAAAGCAATCGCTGTGATATACTTGGAAATAAAACAAAAGGTGTAAATATTTGGAAACAACACTTATATTTTGTTTCTTTTTTCTTTTGTTAACATTCATATTTTGATAGATAGAAGTCTTAATTGTTGTAGAAATATTTATCATCTTGTTGACACACAACAAATGGTCCTTGGATCAAACAAATTAGATTATTTTAGTTATCACTTTACTTGGTAGCTATGGGCCCTGGTTAACTAAAGGTTCAGGGTTCTTGTCTCTTTCTAACTGCTCACTGCTCCTGAGGCCATGGATGAGTGATTTGATTCTCTGTGCAACCACTATAGTTATACAAGCTGTATTTAGATGGAGTCTCTTTTCTATCCTTCCAAAGTGAGGACTCTCAGACAATAGGCACAAAGAGGAAGACGGCATTCGGTCGGGCCTATTGCAGGGTACACCCATTGTTTTAAACCCTACAGCCATTTACAGAAAGCCCATTTTAGAACTGAAAATGTAGCTGGACCCCAATAAATCCAAACTATGTATAAACTATTTTAAAACCAAGATGGGAGAGAAACACCACTGCCATGTGGACGGGCTTTTGAAAATGTCAGCAGCTCAAAAATAGCAAACTAGGACTAACTCTGGGCCTCCTGGGACTTGTAAACTTTTCCAGTCATATCTGCAGGATCTGCTCAGCTCTTAACACTCATACTTTTTTAAAATGAGGCGGCGCCTAGGACCTGCTCATGCACTAGCTAGAAATATTGTTTGGGAACCCGTTCTTGCAAGAACACTGATGACCAACATGCGTAGCATCATTCACACAACCTAGAGTCTTAATTGCCTTTCTGGGGTGGCCGACAGCCAGGATCCATATATCCATAGTTCAGGTTGTCTCTCAGGATTCCCAGATTCTGGCGGTTGAGGCAGGCGACTGCAGCTGACCACACCAGGCTCTCCTTCCACAGCCATCCCAGTTTGCCTCTTCTGCAGGGGTCTGTGTGGACAGGCAGCTCAGGACTGCTCCAGCCAGCAAAAAGCACAGCGATTCCAAATCTTGCCTCACTTCATTTTTAAGTGAGGCCTACATCCCAGGGACTGGAGATGTGATTAATCAAAGGACTACAGCTGCAACCTGGAAATCTGTTTTTATGGTTGTTCCAAACATATGCACTAGG
>PVJN01038283.1:0-20672 GCA_004026805.1 Lasiurus borealis
GTTTTAGCACTGAAGCTTGGTATCTGTGAACAAACAATTATTCTTAAAATTATGAATTATGACTCCGCTGTGAGTTTCTTTTGGAAGCGTGTAATTTGTTCGTTTTATTAAGACCTCGTGGTTTCAAGACGTCCTATTCATCATTTGCAAAAACGAAATTGAATTGCACTGGGCACTGTCAGGATGACTAACGGTTGACACTTATTGATTTAATAACCAGCGATGAGAAGAGTTCAGTCTCAACAATTTGCTGACTGTGGAAAGCAGAAGTATAAACCTGACCTCAATGCGTGCGCTTTCTGCCAGTCCTCCAGACACTGAGAGACCTGATTGACAAGTGTGTATCAGCGTGGGCACTATATTTAAGGTAGCCATCCTCGGGAGAAAGGGAAGCGACCTTGTTTTCTCAGGAAGGTTTCTCGCTTGCCTCGCTGTGGTCACGAGTGTCAACCTGTTCCTTGTGGACTGGAAAGGGTAGACCGAGTGGTTGGGTAGGGCTTGTTACAAATACTTTTTGAAAGAGGCATTCAATTTAATAACTATTTGCGCGCAATGTTGGTTTTATTTTTCCTGAGTCAGCTGTAGAATGACTTCGTTCCATGTTTTTATATTTTATTTTGAAGAATTCCAAAAATACTACATTTATAGTTATATTTATGAATGTTTAATGATTTTAGTTATCTTTCCACCTACTTAGCTTTCATATACCTGTCTATCCATCTACCTAGGGAAATCTGAAGTACTGTTTCAATACACAGGGTAGATATAAATGTTGCATTGACTAAAGTAGGGGCAGAGTCATGGATGCCACCCTTTTGCACCCATTCTCAGCCTCCTATTGGCAACTGAGTAGCCTGCAAGAAGCACTTACCTAGTATTTCAGAGGATAAATGAAAACCTAAGCACACTCATATAAATATACACTCATCGGATATAAACCTTCTATAATATAAACTTGTTGGCTGCAATATGAGCACATCCCAAGCTAAAAAACAACAAAAAAAGTGTAAATAGTGGCTTCTATATCAACCTTGTAGGGTCATGGTTTCATTATTGAGAGCATAGCGCTATTAGGTCATGAGGACAGAGCCCTCGTGAATAGGATGAGTCCCACATGAGGGACCTAAGACCCCTCCCCTTACCCTTTCCACTCTGAGACCAGATAGTAAGAAGATGGCAACAGACCACCAGCAATAGCGTTATCCAGGTGGAATGACAGAGACAAGGCTGTCTGTCCATCACAAGGTTTGAATTCAGAGAGAATTCATGTGCGTCCTGGTTTCACCACTGCTATCGCATCTGTGACCTAACCTCTCTAATGACCTACTTTCTCACATGAGGAACAGAGATAGTAACACAAATGGTAACTAGTCTCTGCGTCAAATATTGTTAGAGTACCCCATTCACTCCAGGAACCGTGCTAAATGGTAGACATTGTGAAGAGTCTCCTAGGCAGCTGTTTTAAAGATCGAATGTCAGAGTGTGCATAGGCTGCCTAACGGAATACGGGACACAGAAGCAGGCATTTAAGTCATACACATATTATTGACAAATACAGAACCCGGTCCTTAGGATGAGATCCCTGAGGTTGAGATAGCCCACAGTGCTATTCGTAATTTGCATCCAACATTGTGCTAAAAATTTTATCCAGGAAAAGAAATAAAGCCATCCCGATCAGAGAATAAGTAAAGCTGCCCTTACTCATTGACATTATAAGGATTTATGTAGAGCATTTGATCAACTACACTAAAAAAGCTACTAGAATAAGAGAGCTAATACAGTTGGAGCATACAAGATGAGCATCCAAAAGTTAATTGTATTTCTATGTACAAGAAACAGAAATCAGAAATTTAAGTAAAATATACAATATCATCAAAATATAAAACACTTAGGGGTAAGTCCGACAAAAGATTTGCAAGGTCTGTTTCCTGAGAGAAAACGTAAAATGCCACAAATATAATTAGGCTATTCTACTCTTACGTATATACTGAATAAAGGTGAGCCATATGCCCGTAAAAAGACTTGTGCTCACAGAAACCGCACCTGCAGTAGCCAAATGCAAGAAACAGCCCAAATTTCTATCAACAGGTAAAGGCAGAAGCAAGGTGTGGTAGATCCACGCAATGAAGTACCACTCACAAATAAAAGGATGGTTGAAACACTTAACGACGTAAGTCTCAAGATAGCTATTCTAAATGCAAGAAGACAGAGCAAAAAGAGTACCTACTTACTGTATGATTTGGGGAAGTGAGGCAGGGTAGGAGAGACAAAGTATAAAGGAGTACAAACACCCGGTTTCCCCGAAAGTAAGACCTACTTCCAGTTTTGCCTCTCGCTGTCATATAAGGCACCCCCCGAAAATAAGACCTCCCCGATAATAAGGCCTCCCCCGAACATAAGGCCTCCTGGAATATCAGGCGTCTGATCCTGATTTAAAGAGACCTCACCCTGCCTGAACAGCTCCAGCTGCGCTGCGGCCAATCAGGGAGTTGGTTTGTGAGGACAACGACTACCGTACCGTATGCAGGTCATCAATTTCCTTGTTTTTGTTCAACAATAAATGTGTACCGTCTTCTTCTTCATGGAAAAATAAGACATCCCCTGAAAATAAGCCCTAGCGCATCTTTGGGAGCAAACATTAATATAAGCCACTGTCTTGTTTTCAGGGAAACAGGGTAGTACCTTGATGGTCACTATAGTGAGCATATATGTTTGTCAAAGAGATCAAATTATACTCTTTATGTCCAGGTTGTTTATGTCAATTCCATTTCAATGAGGCTGTTAAAACAGGTTTTAGGTGTGGTGGGTCTTAATAGAGGGGAAGGCCAGGGTGTGGTGGGGATGTAAAATGTGCCGATTTTCTCTAGGCTCCTTCCTACGACGTTAGTTAATAACGTGCCCACATTGTCCATTCATGGTAAGCAATGCGCCATTTTAAAAAAAAACAACATATTTTATTGATTTTTTTACAGAGAGAAAGGGAGAGAGTGAGCTAGAAACATCGATGAGAGAGAAACATCGACCAGCCGCCTCCTGCACGCCTCTCACTGGAGTTGTGCCCACAAGCAAGGTACATGCCCTTGACCGGAATCGAACCTGGGACCTTTCAGTCCGCAGGCTGACGCTCTATCCACTGAGCCAAACCAGTCTCGGCACAATGCGCCATATTAGTACAAATTGTTAATAACGGGGAAAAGTGGGTATGGGTATATGGGAACTTGTGGTACTATCTTCCAAACTTTCATTAAATCTAGAAACTGTCCTATATTGTTAAAAATTTAGTGGAAAACAACTGAGTGAGGTGTTTTTAACAAAAACTCACTTCCCATATGACAATGGGTCATGTGTACATGCCATCAGTCAGGACAGATGGATGTGACGATTAACAAAAAGAGAAAATATGGGAGGGGTCTCTCAGTCCCTCCAAAGAGCAGCAATTGCATTTGGTTAGAGCCATTGGTATTTGAAGCCTGAATTTACCAATAAGTACCTGTGATCTATTTTGCTATTCATTGTTAATAGTGCACAGATAAAACAGTTTCTCAGTACGGAACTGCTGAGAGAATTTGAGATGCTATCTAAAAGAACCGCCGAAACCGGTTTGGCTCAGTGGATAGAGCATCGGCCTGAGACTGAAAGGTCCTTGGTTGGATTCCCGTCAAGGGCATGTATCTTGGTTGCTGGCATACCTCCAGTAGGGGGGCATGCAGGAGGCGGCTGATCGATGTCTTTCTCTCTCATTGATGTTTCTGACTCTTTATCCCTCTCCCTTCCTCTCTATAAAAATATCAATAAAATATATATATTTTTAAAAAAAACCCATCCATAAATAGAAATGGCCCTTCTTGGTATCTCTGACCACATCAATTTGCCAAATTACTTCCTTTTTCTTTACGTAAAGACTCCAAAGTGAAAATAATCTTTCCCCCCATGTTCTTCACCCTCCCCCTCCCCCTCTTCCTTCCACCATTACTGAGCACCCGCTCTGCCCCAAGCACCCTGTTTAGGCACCTTCAGGTACCACCCCATCTAGTGGGAGGAAGACATGCAGAAGTCACCAAACCACACTGAACAGTGAAAGGATGCATCAGGCGGTCCTTTTCTCTTCTTACAAGACCTTGAAGGTTTGTCCCTTTGAAAATTCAACATTTTACCAAAACGGGTTTGGCTCAGTGGAGAGAGCGTCGGCCTGCGGACTGAAGGGTCCCAGGTTCAATTCCGGTCAAGGGCATGTACCTTGGTTGTGGGCACATCCCCAGTAGGGGGGCGTGCAGGAGGCAGCTGGTCTATGTCTCTCTCTCGTCGATGTTTCTAGCTCTCTATCCCTCTCCCTTTCTGTCTGTTAAATAAAAACAATAAAATATATTAAAAAAAGAAAGAAAATTCAACTCTCAATGCTCAAGGTGACAAAGAAAGAAGGCATTGGCCTGAGCTGAGCTGGCCACGGGCAGAGAGAGCCTGCTGTGGCGGGGAAGGTCAGGGCATGTGAGACCTGGGCCTGTCCATCCCCTCCGTGGCCCCAGCTTCTTTTGGGGGGAACAGGAAGGAGGAAGGGAAGGCTCATGGGATGAGGGTGCACCCAGATCACCCCTGCGGCCCTGCGTGGGCCCTTTAAGAGGCATTTGCTCCAGATGACAGTTGAGACCCGCATTCTCTAACGCAGGCCTGGCCAGGCCGGGCTGGCGGGCCTGCTGGCTGCAGCCGCCCCGCAGGCCGCATTCCGCTGTCCAGAGAGGCTGTTTGGAGTTCCCGCGGCTTCTGGTTCTCTGGGCCGCATCACCTTGCAGTTGCCCTCAAATTGTTCGGGAATCACGTTTCCCTCGGTTCGCATTACGCCTTACAATGCGCAGCGCCCCTGCCCCGCTGCAGCGCGGCTTTCATGTCAGGATGAAAAATGATAAAGCAGCGGCGAAATCGCAACCACATGTGCTCCGGCGTGTGGCCCCGGCGCGGCGTGGCCTGGCCGGGCTGGGAGCCCACCATCTCGGCAGAGAAGGGGCTGCCGGAGGCGGTTGGGGCTGCTCGCCAGGTCCCCAGCCTGGGGTGTCTGGAGGAGGCCGAGCAAAGGGTGTCTACTGGCCAGTGTCCCTGGAAGTGGTACTGTAGATACCCAGTTTCCCCCAAAATAAGACAGTGTCTTATATTAACTTTTGCTCCCAAAGAGGCGCTAGGTCTTATTTTCAGGGGATGTCTTATTTTTCCATGAAGAAGAACACAGTACATATTTATTGTTGAACAACAATAAAAAAAAAAAAGGAAATGTATGACCTGTCTACGGTACGGTAGTCGTTGTCATCACCAACCAGCTCACGGATGGGCCGCAGCGCAGCCGGAGCTGCTCAGGCAGTGCAGGTCTCTTTACATCAGAAGTCAGAGGCCTGACGGTAGTTTCGGGGGCCTTCTATTCCGGGGAGGCCTGATATTTGGAGGAGGCCTTATGATCAGGGAGGTCTTATGTTCGGGGGGTGCCTTATATGACAGCGAGAGGCAAAACGGGAAGTAGGTCTTATTTTCGGGGGATGTCTTACTTTTGGGGAAACAGGGCAGTAAGGGAGGGGAGGGATTAATGAGATGGACCCAGAGGCAGGCGTTCAAGTCTTCCTTACGTCCGTCTGCCCAGCTGATGCTACAGGCTGATGGTCAACCCCTCCCCCCTCTCTTCTTCATACCTAGTCCTTTATGTTCTCAGCTGAATTCCTGCGGCATCCTTCCGACTGTCTTATTACATTAAGTCGTGTCTCCTTTAAATCTAATCATCATTTCTCGAGACAATGTGCTACATATATATATATATATATATATATATATATTAAATCTAGTGTTAGTTGTGTAAGATGAGTGAATTCTGAAGATCTAATACATGGAGATTATAGGTAATAATACTGCACTGGATATTGGAAATTTTGCCTCAAGGGTAGATCTTAGGAAGTCTCGCCACAATAAAAGAGAGAGGAGGATAAGAATGGTAACTATATGAGGCAATAGACATATTAATTAGCTCGATTCTGGTGATGATTCTGCAAGATACACAGATGTGAAATCATTAAGCTATATAGCTTACATGTGCAATTCCTATTTGTCAATTGTACTTCGATAAACTGGAAAAAGTTCTGAAACTCCACTTTCAGGTTGTTCATGATAAAACGTGTTCCAGGCTTCTTAACACGATTTAAAATATCATAGGTGATCTTTCTTTATTTTTTTAATATATTTTATTGATTTTTTACAGAGAGGAAGGGAGAGATAGAAAGTCAGAAACATTGATGAGAGAGAGAGACATTGATCAGCTGCCTCCTGCACACCCCCAGTGGAGATGTGCCCGCAAGCAAGGTACATGCCCCCGACCGGAATTAAACCTGGGACCTTTCAGTCCGCAAGCCGACGCTCTATCCACTGAGCCAAACTGGTCTTGGCTCATAGGTGATCTTACTTCTTATCTCCTGAGACTGTAAGGACGCATCTACTTTACATTTTCACAAGCTACACACAGTTCGTGGAACACACCATGCTCATGGGTACTTGCATGCGCCAGGCCATGCCTTTCCCCAGCCTGTGAAGCCCTTTCTTCACATGACAAACAGGACTCCTTCTTTTAGACTCAATTTGGACACTGCCTCCACTGTAAAGTCCATTTGGTAATTGTTCTGGGGAAATCAGCACTCTCGTTCTAGCTCTTTATCACACCACTCCTAAAATTGCATATTGCAATTTATTTACAATTCGTTTCCTGGCCTAATACTAGCAACTTAAATACAGGAACTGTCTTCTGTACCTAGTTGCTGTGCACTGAATGTTTACCCTTCTCCCCCTACCACCCCCCCAAAAAAAAAAGTTAAATCCTAATGCCCAATGTGATGGTATTTGGAAAGGAGACCTTGGGGAGATGATTAGATCATGAGGATAGAGCCCTCGTGAATAGGATGAGTTCCACATAAGAAAGCCATCCCCTTACCCTTTCCACTCTGAGACCAGATGGTAAGAAGTTGGCTATCTATGAACTAGGAAGTGGGTCCTTACCAGACACTGAGTCTGCCAGCACCTTGATCTTGGACTCCTCATCTTTCAGGACAGTAGGAAATATAGTTCTGCTGTTTATAGGTCACTGAATGTATAGTAATCTTTTATAGCAGCCTGAACAGACTAAGACAGCTGTCTAGTGGTATGGCAGAGCCAACTATACCACTTGTAAGAGCCTATTATTACATGCATTTCCCCATCCCTGAGTTTGGTGATGTCACATGACTAGTAAAAAAATCAGCTGTGGTGGGATTATTTACACCACAGAAATTGGCCAATACTACAAATCAGCCCTCAATCCCTCCAAGAGCGTTTTGTTAAACATTTACAAATGTTTCAGTATACCAATACTTATATTCATCCTCAAACCTAGCACAGGATCTGAAACACAGTCTTTACCAAAAAGTTGAATGAATAAATCTATGAATGAGTGATCTAGATAATGAATTGAGAAATGGTGCCGCCATAATCCACTTAGTCTCTCCAATCCTTTCACGATATTTTTTATCTATAACAAGGTAATATAGATGAGACAGTGTTAAAATAGATAAATCATATTACATATACAAATCATTAGGAGTTCAAATTTATTTCTTATGTCAATATTTGTCTAGAAATGCAGCCAAATGGATGATTAAGCAGGGCATGGAGAATATTATGCTAAGCGAAATAGTCAGAGAAAACAAGTATCACATGATCTCACTTACAGTGGAATCTAATGAACAAAAACTGATAAACAAGTTAGATCCAGAGACATGGAAGAGACTGAAGAATCTCAGAGGGAAGGAGGGGGCAAGGAAGGAAGAGATTAAACCACAGAATTTATATGCAAATGTGCATAACCCATGGATAGACAATAATGCAGTAGTCCTGGGGTGAAGAGGACAGGGAGGAGGGAGTCAGGGGGGGAGGGGCACCTATAAATATGCTCAGCAATAAAGATAATAATAATAATAATAATAATAATAATAATAAAAATATAAGGACTTAAGAGCAGCCTGAATCCTTCAGGTAGTCACATAACCTAACTTTCTTCCATTTTAGGTACCATCCCCAATAATTTTCAGATTCTTAGGATATATGAATCAAATTGCCTGGAATATGTCCCATTATCTACTTTTAAATAGATGAACTCTTACTAAAGAATTATATAACATTTTCTTTGTAAATGGCATCTGGTGAACAGTCCCTGACTCTCATTTAATTCCCATTGTCTGCCAGCCATAAGTTGGGTATGCCATCCCCAATAACTCTAACCCCCACACACACTTCAACAACTAAAACTGATGTTTACCCTGTTACCAACATCTAGGAAGAATTCCACTTACTGCAGGAGCCCACCCTTACCCATAGTTTCACCTTCCTCAGTTTGTTAGCTACAGTTAACAGCAGCACAAAAAATATTAAATAAAAAATTCCACAAACAATTTATCAGTTTTAAAGTGCTCACTCTCCTGAGTAGGATAATAAAACCTTATACCTTCCTGCTCCCTCCTGCCTGAACCATGAATTATCCCTCTGTCCAATGCATTCACACTCTATACTGGCCTGTTAGTCGCCATCTGGGTTGGCAAATAGACTGTCATAGTCTCTTGTGTTCAATTAAGTTTCATTTTAATTAACAGTGACCCCAAAGCATAAGAATCATCATGCTGGCAATTCAGAGATGCCATAGAAGAGCCATAAAGTACTTTTGTTACATGAAAATATGAATAAAGTACAATAAGATGTTTTGAGAGAAGGAGAGAAGCTACATTCATGTAACCTTCATTATACTATATTGCCACCATTGTTCTATTTTATTATTAATTATTGCTGTTAATCTCTGACTGTGTCTAATTTATAAATTAAACTCTATCATTGCTATAAATGTGTAGGAATAAACATAGTATATGTAGAGTTTGGTACTATTTAAGGTGTCAGATAGCTACTGGGGGTCTTGGAATGTAGCCCCCATGGATAAGAGGAAACTTCTATATAAGTTTTACAAAAACGTTCTAAGAAAAAAAAAAAAGTGGGATATATTCCATCCCCTTTACATTCTGCTATCTCTGCCCTCCTTCCTTCCCCTCTGGGAATCCCCATACTATTGTCTATGCCTCTAAGGTGCTTTGTTTGTTTGTGTTTTTTTGCTTAATCCCTTCACCTTTTCACCCAGCCCCATAACCTCCCTCCCATCTAACAACTGTCAGTCTGTTCTCTAGGATCTACCTAATAAAAGAACAACATGCTAATTGACCTTACCTTCACGACACCCACCAGCCAATCAGGAGTGAGTATGCAAATGTATCCTACAAAGATGGCAGATTAATTTGCATACACAAATGCTGAGCAGCTGGGGATGGGGCAGGATGCTTGCATCATCACCATGGTGATGACACAGGTGTTTTGCACCACCACAGCTTTCCACGCCAGAGTGAAAAGGCAGCTATGGCCAGAGTAAAGGCAGTGCCGGCAGCCAGGGGAAGGAAGGCCCATTCTTGCATGAATCTTCATGCATCGGGCCACTAGTAGTGTAAATAAGTATGAAACAGACACTTGTTGACTTGGATGCTGGGGGAAATGTTTCTGGCCCAATTGTGTCGGTGAGGGCTCTTCAACCTTTCACCAGCAAGAGAAGGAATTTTGAACTGGTCTCCTTTGGCAAGTGAGAAACCAAACCAAGTCTCCGAGAAGCCAGGAACTCATTTCTTCTTGGCAAGTCTGAGGGGGTAAACTGGCAGGTAGGGATGAACCTGGTTCCCAGTGCCATGTCTCTCATTGCCACTGTATCATGTCCCAGGTCAGAGGTAGAGGGGAAGCCGGCTTCCCCACAAGGTCTCCTCTCCAAAGCCTCTCCCTCTCCGTCTGCCCACAGCCCGGCATCACGCCTTAGAGGTCTGAGAGCGTCAGAATAAAACACAAGGTTTGTGTTTGTTAAAGAAAATAAGGCTTTCACCCGAGGAGCAGCGAAACCGAAATTTAATTATTTTTTCCTCTGAGGGCAAGAGGCTTTCCTTTTCGCACCCAAAGCGCATAAGCGAGTTCCAGGCATCTGGAAGTTTCTAAACTGAGACACAAAAATGTATGTTCAATTGTGTGAGAATAAACAGACCCAGCCCAGGGCACCACCTCTGAGAGTCGCTGACTGAAATGACACTGCGTGGAGACGCTGAGCCATGGCTCCTGGTGGGCTGGAGACGGGCAAGCTGGGTGCGGAGGGGACGGCATGGACCTCAAAGATGTGCCCGGGGAATCCTGGCCACAGGAAGCTCACACATAGCTGCCATCATGCCAAGCCCTGAGCAAGTAGCTAATTTGATTGGTGACTGTGGATGGCAATCTGACTCTACATACTAATAGCAATGAATGTTGTGAAAATTCAGAAGTTAGGCGAACTAATGGGTCTTTCAGTAAGAAGGTCACTAAGCTGTGACACAAGTCTCTTGCCCTTAGAGGCAGGTTGGTGGCAGCTGTGTTTCTTTAGCTCCTGTATTTCCTTATGCCCCTCTTGACCTGTGTTTTGAGCACTTGGGTTAAAGGACTGGGATACACAGCTTGTGCCCTGAGCTGCTGGAAGCATGCAAACCTGCAGAAGCTCTGGCCTTGATTATTTCAGTGTCTTCTCAGGTACCTCTCTCCTCCTCATGAAATCCACATTTGGGGCTAGATACAGGCCATTTTTTTTCCCCCAGAAATAAGACAAAATCCCTTGGAGGATATTCTAGTCTCACAGGTCCCAAATCCTGAGCTGAGGTGCTCTGGAACGCCACAGTGGACGCACAAGGTGCCAGGCTTAACAGACTTTTTTTTTCTTTCTTTTTAAATATATTTTATTGATTTTTTACAGGGAGGAAGGTAGGGGGATAGAGAGCTAGAAACATCGATGCCAGAGAAACATCGATCAGCTGCCTCCTGCATGCCCCCGACTGGGGATGTGCCCACAACCAAGGTACATGCCTTCGACCAGAATCAAACCTGGGACCTTTCAGTCCGAAGGCCGACACTCTATCTACTAGTCAAACCGGTTTCGGCTTGACAGGCTTTTATTGAAAGAATTAATTTCCAAGGAAGTGCCACTGGACATCTGCCATACCTCATGAGAGCTACGGACTGGAGGGGGGGCACAGTAACACATTCCTTTCGATACTGTCATATTTTTTGCAAAGCTGGATTTTTGGTGGTTCTGGATAAAAAGCTAGCATTGCACAAACATCAACGTGGAGCAGGAAAGGAGGGTGGAGGCATCCAGTCGGAATCCAAGTTTTGAGACATTGTAGAGGACGCAGCAAGCACAATATCCTATTAGTGGGTAAGTGCGTTTTCTAGAGAATAAAATAAATGTATTTTCTTTCCCTTAAAGTATCCTATATAATAAAAGGCTAATATGCAAATTGTCCCCTTGGGAGTTTGATCACTCACTATGATGTGCACTGACCACCAGGGGGCGGCACGGAGCAAAGGAAGGCCCCAGACAGCAGCTGGATGGCCCTGAATGGCCCTGATTGCTGGCCAGGCCTAAGGACCCTACCCATTCAAGAATTTCATGTGCCGGGGCTCTAGTATGTAACATACAGCATATTAACACGTAGATATTACACATATATATGTAATATATACATACAGTTGTTCATAGGGAAAATGTATAATAATACAAGCATAATATGCTAATTAGACCAGATGGCCAAACAGCAAAATGACCATCCGGACAACCTTCCAGACAACCTTCCAAACTACCTTCCAGACAAAGCTGGGGTTGCGAGGGCTGAGCCCCTCGCACGAACTTTGTGCCTCAGGCTTCTAGTAATATAATAATTAATAAATAATAATACAATAAGCTTTGTTTTGTGTACTCACAAATGTAAACCAATTTTGACCGCTATATATATGTATTTACAAAAAAATAGCTAGTAAATTGTTAGAGCATAAATGTGTATCAAGTTGTTTGGCCCTAAGTACTTAACAAGTGTCATATCGGGCATTCATTTTAGTCTAGGGATATCCTGGAAAAAAAAATTATTGAATTACTAAGGGCACTGCGATTCAAGAAAGTTTGGGACCCTCTGCCTTAGGCCAACTGGTTGGCGATCCTACGAAAGTGTAACTCACACGATTCCTGTTTCAGTTTAGGCTTTGTAAGCAGGAGATGGAGGAAGTGACTAATTCAGTAAGCACCCCCTCAATATCGGCTGATGAATATTTTCTCCTAACATTGCTTGAGCCACTTACTAAAACACAACCACACTTTAAATAAATTATATTCTATCATTTTGACAATGCCCCAATGAGGTGGACATTGATCATTCCTATTTTTACGGAAGAGGGAACCAAAGCTCAGAGAGGGTGAGCAAGTGTCCATCTTACCAAGCAAGGACAGGTCATTTGGAAACAGGATGGTTTGACTTGGAGCTGGGTCTTTTTCCCAGAGGGATAATGGATGAGTGGATGGATGGATGGATGGATGGATGGATGGATGGATGGGTGGATGGATGAGTGGATGGATGGATGGATGGATGGATGGATGCCTAGACAAATCAAAGACCTGGCATTTCAGAACAGAGTGGACAGACAGGAAACTCCACATGGCATGGCAGAGAGAGCTGGGAAAGATATCAATTAAACACTCTTCTTTAGGTACAGAGTAAACAAACAGAATGCCTGACACATCTACATAGAGTTCTGCTAGGTTTATCCTCTCTTTTGCTTTTTGTAGATAACGCAAGAACTATATCATCCGTTGCCGCACATTTAATTCCCAGTGACTTAGTAAAGTCACAAGCTGATCCAAGTTCAAAGAGGATGATCCCTTGGGCTGTGCCGCTCTTTTACCTTTCAAATGTACCCATAAACCACCCGTCCACATGCTTGGGATGCTTGAGATAGCTCTGTCCCAATCAAGCATATCTATTAGCATAAAATATTTAGATATTAGGTTTCTAATGCTTTAAAGAAAAAAAAAAACTTCAGAGCAGAAGTATGTTTTCCTTAACCTCATTTGTTTTAAAGGAAAAAAAAAAAGAATGAAAGAGAAAAGAAATGCATCATGTTTTATATAAAGGAAACAGCTCCAGGCAAACCTTGCTAAATATTTTAATGGTTTAAACATTCATTTTAGCAAGTTTTCTTTAATTTTCTTAACTTTGTTCCTTTTGAACTGGCTCAACCTTCATGTTTAATCCTTGGAGCTTTCAAGGAACAGCTCACAGCAAGTTATATACACAAATATAACAAACATTTCAAATAAAGCACAATGCATAAAACAGAGAACAGGAGAACTCTGACAACAGCTGCGAGATTTAACACTAATAGTTTTGAAAGATTTTGGCTTGAAGGTTAAGAGTATCTTATGACAATAAGCAGGCTTTGTATATAATGTCAACAGTCCTGTTGCAACATGTCCAGTTTTAATTTATTCTTTTTCATTTGTATAAGACAAATAATATAATTATGGATGTCTGGTTCATGACATTGAAGTTAGGGGGAAAAAAAAGTCCCAAATCAATCATGTTTTTCAAGAATAACAACTTTCAAAACCTCTGGCCTGTGTGCCTGATAATAGTTACAGTTTGGTCTAAACGGGATAATATGCTTCAAATCGTCCTGCATTTGTTTTATTCATATTAGCGTTTGGCGCAATGGTGCTTCTGCGTACGTGGAAGTGATTTAGCTTTCCATCCAGTTTGCTCCTCCAGAGGGTACCGGGGCAGATACCGAGTCTAAAAGATGGGGGCTGTTCACCAGGACCTCCCTCCTCCCCTCCCCCCCCCCCAGACCAGGAACACATGGGACTTTTCAGAACCAGCAAAGGCTCTGGAACCTTCCCAGGCAGATCAGAAAGTGTTTCACACAACACAATGTGTGCATGACACATAGGCATGCAACATTTGCAGATGATGCCATTTATCAGATTTAACTTAAGAGGTCTAGTCAGGAATCTCAGGAGAAGGGTGCTCCATCATGGGGTCCATGTTTAGAAGGCGCAGAATCAAAGGAGCACGCGGCCAGACAGCTATGTGCGAGCCCAATAAGGCTGCAGGGGTGGGGAACGTTCAGCCCAAGGCTCTGTAAGACCCTTGAAATGGTTTGGCTTGGCCCCTGCCAAAGTGTTAGGGGTGGGTTACTTCAATGTCTGACCCAACATAGCAGGCTAACTTAAATTTACAAGTTGAGCCAAAACCGGTTTGGCTCAGTGGATAGAGCATCCGTCTGCGGACTGAAAGGTCCCAGGTTCGATTCCGGTCAAGGGCATGTACCTTGGTTGCAGGCACATCCCCAGTAGGGGGCGTGCAAGAGGCAGCAGATCGATGTCTCTCATCAATGTTTCTAACTCTCTATCCCTCTCTCTTCTTCTCTGTAAAAAATCAATAAAATATATTTAAAAAAATAAATAAATTTACAAGTTGATAATTTTGTATGTCCGGCAAATGATGTTATAAATATCCAAATGGCCCCTGACAGAACAAAAGGTTCCCCACCCCCGGGCTAGAGTGTGGCTTTCAGAAGGAAAGTGTTGGTGATGAGTCCCTGTCTCCTTAAGAACACACAAGTCACCAGCAATGCCTGGCAAGGCAGGCACAGGGCACAGACTGGCCTGGCTCCCGTGTCTGTGTGGAAGGATATCGGCTCTATTCCTGGGGGGATGGGGGGTTCAAAGAGCAGAAGTCAGGCCTGGTTGCTGCCCTCAGCGGCCAGGTCTAGTGAGAAGGCCAAGCAGACTCACCATGATTGGATCCTGCACTCAAGGGTATGCTTTGGCTTAAGCAGTATTCTCTAGAACAGCGGTTCTCAACCTGTGGGTCACGACCCCTTTGGGGGTCCATCGACTACATCACAGGGGTCACCTAAGACCATCAGAAAACACAGATATTTACATTATGATTCACAACAGTAGCAACATTACAGTTATGAAGTAGCAACAAAAATAATTTTATGGTTGGGGGTCACCACAACATGAGGAGCTGTATTAAAGGGTCTCGGTATTAGAAAGGTTGAGAACCACTGCATTAGAGGAAGTTCCCGCCATGAAAATACTAACAATAATGACAGCAACAATATTTCTGAGTATCTGCCACGTGACAGCCACTGTCCAAGGTGGTCTACTGATATTCCCTCATTGATTTCTCCCCACCTCCCTAGAAAACAAGAATTATTACCCAATTTTTCACAAAAGAAAAATGATTTTCCACAAATATATATTAAAAACACTCAAAACCAGATGTTTGCCTTAAAGGAATATACAGTGGTACCTCGAGATACGAGTGCCCTAACATACGAGATTTTTGAGATATGAGCAACATTTGAGATACGAGTAATCTCGCGGATCAGCTGGCTGCACACGACCCACCAGTTTACCTCAACTCGAGCATCTCATAGATTCCCACGCCTCAAGGTTACAGAACGAATTAAATTTGTATCTTGAGGTACCACTGTATAGTTATCACGTGTCTTTCTTTCCTACAATGAAAATGCCAAGGATTGAACACGTGATCTCCCGTGGTGGCAATTGTGAGATTTTTTTCCGGCTGCAGTGCCCTCCTGCCATTCCCTCTGAGTGTTTCAGAATTCCACACTCACCTTTCTATTTCTGTTTCTATCTTGCATGTGATCTAGAAGTACTATTTTTCTATCCCTCTGTTTCTTGCATGTGATCTAGAAGTATCACTCTTGCCTTAACCTTGAAACCCTTCCAGCACTTCCATAATCATCTGCCAATTACCTGAGCAACCTTCACCAACATACACGCCGGTACATACACCCATATGCATGGTTTAACCTGTCCATGCTAACCTCTGGTATGTCATTAAACTGTTGAATATTGACACCGAGCCTCAGACAAAATTTAGATGAGAAACTCACCATTGGAAGGAGCTTTGTGCCTTGAACCCCTGCCATGGTCTAGAATGACCCTCAGCCCAGGGCCTGCAGACCTGGGTCTCCCTGCATAGTGCCTCCATCAGTCCATGCAGTTACAGTCTTAACCACCACCAGGACTCTGCTCTTGAGCATCGTGGTCCCAGAAAACCTATCTTCTTAAAGCCACAACATGACCAGGACCTTAACCCAGTCACACAATGAGCTTCAGTGAAGAACAACGCTCCGTCAAGCACAGACAATCTCAGGCAGCGCCGTGTGTGGTCATAAGATGTCATCAGGACTGTTAGCAGCCCAGCTCTGTCACTCACCATGTGTGGGACATATTCCCCTTGATGTCTCGGGACAGAAAGTGAAATAGTGCTGAAGGTGGAGTCTTGAGACTCATCTTACTCTCCTATCACATGGCTCCTTGGTCTACCCGACATCAATGTCAGAAAGCAGGAGGCTCCCTGCTCCTTGGAGATGAACATGGGGAAAAATCCCCTCAGACCATCAATGATGGAAAAACCCCAAAGGATTTCACCCAGAACTAGGAATGGCTGAGTGCATGGAGGCCCCTTCTGTAATAAATTGAAACAAGACAAGCCAAGTCTAAAGAGTAATGCCAGACATCCTCTGGGTAAATTCTTACCCAACAATTCCAGACGAGGAAACCTGGTCTCCTTACAGCCAAAGTGATGGAGAAACGCCTGATTGCCCAGCCCTCCCCCACTCTAACGGGGCCAATTCCATCCCATGCAGTGGCCAAGAGATCTGTCTCTTGAGGTGAGCAGATATGGATGAGAGTTCCAGAAGATGTAGGTGCCTTGGACAAGACCAAATAACGGAGAGAAAAATAATATCGATTGACTTTAATCAAGGGTTCCTTCAGAGATGTACCCTCACAAGTGACATTTGAGTTAAGGAAGGTGGTAGTGTGATATCCTGCTTTCAAATTCCCCACCCGGCAGCCATCTTCCTTCTATCTTTCTGCCAGTTGCTAACTCCAAGCCCCAACTACAGTGGCACCTCGAGATACAAGTTTAATTCGTTCCGTAACCTTGAGGCATGGGAAACTATGAGACCCTCGAGTCACGGTAAACTGGTGGGTCGTGTGCAGCCGGCCGATCCACGCGATGACTCCTATCTCAACTGTTGCTCATATTTCAAAGCAAAAATCGCTCCCTCGAAGGCTCATATCTCAAAAATCTCGTATGTTGGGGCACTCGTATCTCGAGGTACCACTGTAGTTCATTTTCCAGAATGCCCGGATGGGAGCACCTGGGTGTTTTGCTTTCGTCCTCCCTGTTTAAATCTGCACCGTTTTGCTTTGCAAAGCCCGGGCTCCGTAGCTGCTCACGTTGCAGAGATTTCTGCATCCACAACTCCCTGACCCCAGCGCCGTTACTTGAAACGGGTCTTCTCTGCTGGTTTTCGTAACAGCGCTCCCTCCTTTATGCAAACTGATGTCCTCATCAGAGAAGCTCATGGGTACAAATGACCAAAAGCGCATTCAAACTTGCCTTAACACATGTTCATTGTAAGAGTAAATGACAGCTCATAAAATGAACGGAAGAGTTGCAGTAACTGGAAACCCGGGGAGAGGGGACTCACCTTTTCCAGGACACTGTCTCTACGGCTTCTCTCTGGTGTCAGCTTTAATCTCTCCGGGGTCCCATGGTGGAGAGACAAGATCAGCTCTCGGTCTGCAGTCTCCATGTCCGTGATGTTCCTTTATCTGAAAGGAAAAGGGATTTTCTCTATTTTCTCCACTCAAGAGGATCAGGGGGAAACTCTGATTTCTGTACCTCGGCCATATCCCCCTTCCCAGATAAACCCTGTTGCCCAGGGGATGGACCATTATTACTCTCTAGAGCTGGATCATGTGCTCACTTTATGCCTTGAAGATGGAAGTCATGGCATTGGCAGCCTGCAGAAATTCATAATTTGGGGATCCTACTATCCCAATAAGGGAGCAAAGATGCTGGATGTATAGAAATAATTGCACATCACAGATAATAATGATTATAGTGTGATTTATGACAAACCCATATGTGCCAGGTTTTACTTATAATTGCCTATCAGATATTCTTTACAATATCTGAGAAGGTGTGTTCTCCTGTGCATTGATGAAGAAACTACAGGTCAAAAGGCTAGGTTGTATAAGTGGTGCCGAGGCGAGAGAAAAAAAGCTGGAAAGTCATCCAGAATTTAAGAACTCGTTCTGGCCAAAAACAGTTTGGCTCAGTGGATAGAGCGTTGGCCTGCAGACTGAAGGGTCTGAGGTTCGATTCCGGTCAAGGGCATGTACCTTGGTTGCGGGCACATCCCCAGTAGGAGGTGTGCAGGAGGCAGCTGATCGATGTTTCTCTCTCATCAATGTTTCTAACTCTCTCTCTCTCTCCCTTCCTCTTTGTAAAAAAATCAATAAAATATATTAAAAAAAGAAAGAAATAGTTCTGGGTATCTTAGTGTTGTATCGTCTAAGTTATTTCCCTGGATGAAGATACAACCACAGATCTCTATATCTTATTATGCCAAAAATAGAGAGAGAAGAGACTGATATCCGGCGAATTAAATCGTGAGCACTGAAGGAATATTTGGGTCTTAGAGGAAGACTAAGGTGCTGGAGCTGCAGAAGCCTTTGAGGTGAACCAAGCCTCGACTAGTCATTCTAATAGAAATTCTGAAATCAGAAAAACTTACATAATTGAAAAATGACAACTCAATACAATGAATCCTAATTTTAATACATTTTTAGCTTGGTGGAATATGAATATTTTATTACTGTTTAGAGAAACTGACGAGGTAAATCATCAGGAGAAGCAAAAGATACTAGAAATGAGAATACAATATTTGGACAGAGATATCATTCTAAGAGAAATAGCTATTAAACAGTTTATCGTGTGAAAAATGTGAGCATGTTTTGAAGACAAAAAGTAAAAAATATATTATATTGAATTTATGTGTATCCTGAAACTGGACCAAAGAAAGTTTATAAATCTCGGTGGAGCAAAGGCAAACATGACGTAATAAAACAAAGGTCATAAATATAACAGGCTGAGACCTGATTTTCATGACTTAGTTCAAAATAGAGCTATTTATTATGTTACTATCTCGGGCAGACATACATGGACTAAAAGTAATGTAATTTAATTACATAGTTCAGCTAAAGATGATAAAGGATTTAGTGCCATGAATAATAAAACTGAAGTGAAGAGAAATTCTTCACTTATTTTTTAAATATGTTTTTATTGATTTCAGAGAGGAAGGGAGAGGGAAAGATAGAAACATCAATAATGACAATCATTAACTAGCTGCTTCCCGCACGCCCCCTGCTGGGGATCTAGTCCACAACCTGGGCACGTGCCCTGACCGGGAACGAAACTGTGATCTCCTGGTGCATAGGTCAATGCTAACCACTGAGCCACGCTGGCTAGGCAAGAAATTCTTTACTTATTGCAATGAGTTACTGAAAAACTTTAATGAACAATTATTGGAAATGTGCACTACTTCCCTGTCAAAGTAAAGTTGTAAGCAGGCTCGTTATTTAGCTAGTGACACGTGTATCAAAAGAATGTTCATGCTAGCAATGTCTTAATAGCAGTAAGTGCTCTGAAAATTATAAGAATAATTGAACGTATAATTTGCACCATAATTTTTATCACTTGGGAGAGCTTATTTACAGAATAAAAAGAACATTTTTAACTTTGTGTTATATTGAATCTCTTCCCCCCCGCCCCCGTTAGTAGTAAAATGTTTCGCTATCTCCTCAGCATTGATGGACAAGGAATGAAGGGGGTATTCTCATGTCAGGACCAGTCCGGAGTGTTTTCTGCAGGAGGAGTCACTCAGGTGACTGAAAGTTGGATCATTTCAACAGGCACTATAGATAGGAGGTAGCGAAATCTGAACGCACAAATTGTTTGACGATTGTTACCTGACCGTTACGTTCCTTTTAGGGGGCCTTCCAAATAGGAGTGGGAAACAAGGTCTAATGAAGTAAATTAGGATCAGATTGTGGGTATCTTGAGAACCAGATGGAGCAATAAAACCCTTCTGGCTCTTGTGAATCACTGACAAAAAAATCATAAAAGTGACATGAGGGCCTTAGTCCCCTTATCTGTAAAAATAGCGATAAACAATTTTTCGAGGGTTAGGCCTGAATTCTGTATATGAAAGAACCTGGCACAGGGCGGGTTTCTGCCGTAGATAACTGAAAAATGTATTCTGGTCTATAAAGTGTCTGGGTCTGGGGAAAACGTGCACAGTCTTTTTCTAAACTCACACGCCCAGATTGAGAGATAAGGGTGAACGGAAAAGTAATATAATTTCCCTAAAGAAGATATAGCCTGTCTATATTTTTTATCTGTTTTTCAAATCATCTTTAGCACTTTAAAGAAAATAGTCACGAAGGAGCCCCGAATTTATTATATTGTATTTTATTAAGAAGGTGTGCACTAAATTCACCTTTTTTTTTTTTTTTGCATGACATGATACAGCTTTACTTCTGTCTAGTCAATGAAATTTTGCTGAGGGTTCAGAGCACTTAGTTGGTTGTATATTTTTTGGCTCATACGAAATCCAAGGTAATGAGCTTTAACACTACAAAGGCACTGGAATGCTTTCAAAAACATTTGCTTCCCACAAGACAAATTAGCTGAACCAAGCAATAAAATGTGACATTAAGCATTCAATACTCCTATTTTTATGCAGTCCCAGGTCAACCAAAATGACCCCACTGGGGGCACTTCTCTAATGCCCTTGTTCAGAGTTCTACTAAAAACCTGTCTCTAGGAAGCTAATCAATAGTTATTTATGTA
>PVJN01038284.1:0-20438 GCA_004026805.1 Lasiurus borealis
CTTGGGTCTCGCCAATTTTATCCAACTTTTCTATGATATTCTTGAAAAACCTTATAAACATGGTTTTGAACTCGATATCCTGTCGTTTTTTTTCCTCCATTCCTTTTGTTTGTGATCCCTTCCCTTGTCTCAGCATTTTCACTATGCTGGGAGAACTTCTGTGTTGGATTCAGCCTTATGATAGCAGGCTTGCAAAAACACAGAAGCCTCTGTTGAGCTTGGGATGGGTGGAGTCTCAGGGCTTAAGGGACTGCCTTGACTTCCAGTCAGCCCCGCCCTCCACGGCCCCCAAGTGTCACGTGACTGGGCAATGGCTGGAGCGGTCCTTGTGCGCACGCACCCGCAGTGCCTCCAGACCGCTGCCTTTCCAGCTCCCCTGCGCCCCAGGATCACACGAGTCGAGGTCTCCAGGGTTTCGCCCGAAACAGGGGCCCAGTGGACTCAGAAGTGGCGCAGATGGGAGGGTCTGTCTCCCGCCCAGTCGCGAAAGCCAGCAGCCCAATCAGCAATCTGTCCTCCGAGCAGTGCTGTGCGCTGCCACCAGCCCTCTGATCTTTTGCGACTCCCCTAAATTTCCGTGCACCTCTTCCTTTTCACAGTCCAAACTCCCCCCGTATGAGTTTCGGTTGGATCTGGGGTTTAGTGTCATAGGATAAGGGGTTCAATGCCGTTGGGAGTCTCCGTTTCCCTCCCGCCAGAGAAAGCCAGCCAGGTAGTCCGGCACCCGCTCTCTCAGCGCGCGCATCTCTGTACCTCAGCTTTTTGCGGCTCCTCTGGGTCTCCGTGAGTCCCTCTCTTTCCCTCTAGCTGTAGAACTGCCACTCAGCCTGCCTTCCTGTGGTTCTGGATGATGTCTGTTCTGTCTTTTAGTTGTAGTTTTGAAATTGTTGTGCGAGGCAGCAGTGTAGGTGTTTACCTATGCCACCATCTTGGATTCTCGAGTCTCATTCTTCTTATAACTCCAGTGCCTAACACCACAATAGGGTCCTATTAAACTAACCTATTAAATGTGGAAAAGAAAAATGATACCATTTGCTTTTTGTAGACTTTTGTTAAAGGAGGGAAGCAAGAGTCCCACATTTCTGGTGTCCCTCCATTCTGCTACTGTTGTCAAAGTAATTGTAAGGTGGGGCTTTGTTGTTTTGTAGCTCAAAGACTTAATTGACTAAACATTTATTATTGAGTAAAGTTCATATTTCTTAGCTCTCTGTCAAATTCCTCCTGGTGCATCTTAACTGAACTTTCTATTCTTCTTCATGTATATTTTGTACTAATTAAACTGAGCTACTTCCTATTCCCTCTTTTCATATTTCTATGCTTTTGCTCATATTGTATCTTCTTTGTGGCTTTCACCCAATCTTCAGATGTCCATATAGATGCTGCTTCCTTCATGAAGCTTTCAGTCATCTCCCTGCCCTCTGCATCCTCTACCAAAAAGTCATTTCCCCATCTGAACTCTTAATTAGACTTTGACTGTGGTAAAGCATTATTTTTGTATCCTATTCAGTCATAAGTTCCTTGAGACCAAGGTTCTTGTCTTAGTTTTCTTTATTTTTGCATTAATACTTGAATTGAGTATAAATTAACTTTTAAAAATGTTTTACCATCTTGTTAAAAATTCTTCCTCTGTATTGATCTATAAGTAAGTACACTTAATCCAGAGAGTGTGTAGTTTTAAATAATGTATTTAATCCTACAAGTTAAGTTTAGGAAAAATTTTTGTTTCGGATTCAGATTTTTTTAAAATATATTTACCATTCTTCGTATTGACTCTCTTTCTCCTTTTCTAGGGCACTGTCTTTAATCTTGAGTTCAAGGAGGAAGAATACCCTGAAGTTGTTGCTGAAGATAGCAATGACATTTATATCCTGCCCAGTGATAATTCTGGACAAGTCAGTCCTCCAGAGTCTCCAACCGTGACTACTTCTTGGCAGTCAGAGAGCTTTCCTATTTCCCTGTCAGCCAGCCAGAGTTGGCATACAGAAAGCCTACCAGTGTCCCTAGGTCCTGAGTCCTGGCAGCAGATCACAATGGATCCCGAAGTAAAAAGCTTGGATAGCAATGGTGCTGGAGAGAAGAGTGAAAACAATTCTTCTAATTCTGACATTGTGCATGTTGAGAAAGAAGAAATATCTGAGGGTGTGGAAGAGGCTGCTGTGACATCTGTAGTCTTGTCAACCAAGGAGCTGCAAGAGGCGTTCCCTAAAGCCCCAGCTCCCTTGCTTCCATGTATTACTGCCACTTCCTTGCTGAGAATGAGAGAATCTGACACAGAAATGACTGTAATTGAGAAAGTCAGCCCAGCTACATCATTGTTCATAGAACTTGATGAAGAAGAGATGAAAGCAACTATAATTGAACCTATTGAACGAGAGGAGATGATCCCTATACTGGAACCCACAAAAACACTATTGAGAGAAGAGATGACTATAAGGAAAAAGAGTCTTATGGAAGACTACCCTGCTGGAGAAGAGAAGTCTATGGCATTGTCTGAGGGCAAGTCTATACTGTTGTTTGGAGGGGCTGCCGCTTTTGCTATGTTGGCCATGGCAGTTGGAGTAGCATTGGCTCTGAGAAAGAAATAGCATGTTTTAGAAGAGAAATAAGACAAAAAGGATATTAGGTTTTAGTTGAATTGATTGAATTTGAACTGCCAGCCGATGATCGGACATTTGTGGAACAGTCTTGGATAATTGGAGATTTCTGGCTTGAGGCAAAGGGTATTCATGTTTGTCTGATTTGTCAAAGGCCTTGGCTCCTGGTAGATTCTTAAGAGTAAAGTACTTCCTCTGGTACAGGTTTCTCAATATCTGCACTAATTATATCTTGAAATGTCTTTGTTGTAGGAAGTTGTCCTATGCATTGTGTTTAGCAACATCCCTGGCCTATACCCACTAAGTACAAGTAGCACCCCTCCCCCAGTTGTTACAACCAAAAATCTCTCCTGATATTGCCAAATGTCCCTGGGAGTAAAATTATTCCCTCGTATGGACCACATCTTTTAAGGGAGAGAGTTAATTTAGGAGCATCTATGATAGAAGTTCCCAGGCAAGAGGCCTAGCTGTGTGCTCCTCAGCTTCTGACTCGTCCTGCCTTTGGAATTTCATCTTTTCTGATGAATATGCTGTGTTTGCAGTCATTCCTTTTTGGCTTTTTTTTTCTTCCCCAACTTTTTAGTCCTATAGTCTGAGGGTATTCTCTTATGGCACAGCTGCTTTTCAGGTACCATACTCTTCCTCTTCACCCTCAAGTTTCTCCTAAGATCCATTGAACGTGCTTGCTTTGTACCTATCAAGTCTCTGATGCTTCTTATAGCTTCAGCTTGTACAGATACTGCTTTAGTAATCTGTAAAAAGAGGAGAGGGGGCTCCCTACCTATAAGTGCTATGACAAGTAACTGACGAGAGATCTGCCTTGTTTAGAAGTAGGAAAAATGGCTTTAATAACCTCTGGAGCTCTTTTGTGTATAGCCATCTTACTGAATTTATGGCTACCCACCAGCAGCATCTCCCTTGCTGGATGGTGTCTATAACACCTGGACTAATGTGTTTTTCCCTATACTATCTGGCCTCAGTGTTACTGGTCTACCATCTAACTCCTTTGCAGTCCTTCACTACATTTTTATACTTGGCTTACAGACCAATTGAATTTTAACTCTTAGGAAATACAGAAAGTCTCCTAAATACCATTGAAATAAAAAGTATGAAAAGAGAAGCTTGACTTTCTTGGTTACCCTTGAGTTCTAGTTTGGCTTTCAGGCTTCTTCACTGAAATCTTCACAAAATGTGTGATCAACCAAAAGGATCCTAATTTATATGTACTAGTTGAGAATCAGCATAATTTTCTTTCATCTGGCTGACCCCACCTCTGGAAGGGTGAGAAGTGTTATTTTATGTCTGAGGATCATGGTGTCACTATGCAAGACATACTTGTTTGATACATAGGTCATCTCAGATTTATCTTAGTAAATGTAACAAGTTATTTTTTTTTAGATCATGAAATTTGTAGTAAAAGTACTTTACCTTATCCCGATCACTAAAATGTGATGTTTTAAATGTGCTTTCTTTTAAAAATATATATCTTAAAATTAAATCTTCTCCCTAAAGCAATGCTTTTTAAAAATTGGTCAAGAAAAGTTCTGAAGTGTTTGTGTGCCACTTCAGCTTTATCATGGGGTGTATCTTTATGTTCTGAGTTTTAGTGTCCCATTTAGGGAGTGATGTTTTTAAGGATTTTGGTGCACCTTAATACAGCTAGGAGGGAGGGGGGAAATGGGATTCAGTAAAGAATTATTTCCTTCTTGGGCTCTGTTGCAGTGGATTACTCTGTGTTCTAATTGCTACATTTGTGTTTGCATAGGGTAAGAGCAAACTGGTGTGTTTCTTAATCCCCCTCCCCCCCATATAATAATGAAAATTGCCAAACGGCTGAACAACCAGAACACCTGCCGCCCCTTGCCCTGGCTGGCCCTTCCCCCGATTGGCCCCCACCCCAGCTGACCTGCCTCTAATGATCCCTGTGGGGGCGGGCCAGCTGGATCCCACCAGTGCATGAATTCATGCACCAGGCTTCTAGTTTATAATAAAATATTTTTCTTCCAGAGTTCACATTTTTAAACTCTGTATCTTTAGACCCAATGGCTGAACACATTTAAGCACTAATGTAAACCAAGTTCATTTCTGAGTTGCTAGAGATAGGTGGCTTAGGATATTTGGGCCTGTGTTCTCCATTAAAGAAAAGAATAAGACCTGTGATACGAAGCTACTATTGATGCTTTATTTTCCCATCTCTTGAACATTAACCCAAAGTTATTTGGCCAATTGGATTTTGCTGTGTAATAGTAAACAGCTATTCTTTTCTATTGGCTTTCTCTAGATTGCACTGTTGAAAGTTCGAGTTAATAGGATTGCCAGTGTCCACCATTTTTCTTCATTTCCTTAAACTCTGCCTCTGGCAGTGGGAAGGAATACCCCAATAAGAACTGCTTCTTACAGCAGCTCCTATTTTTGCTCTTACATTTAAAAGAAAATCATTTGAGCCTTTGCCGGTTTTGCTCAGTGAATAGAGCTCCGGCCTGTGGATCAAGGGTCCCAGATTCGATTCCGGTCAAAGGCATGTACCTTGTTTGCAGGCACATCCCCAGTAGGAGGTGTGAAGGAGGCAGCTGCTCCATGTTTCGCTCTCATCGGTGTTTCTAACTCTCTATCCCTTTCCCTTCCTGTGAAGAATCAATAATATATATATAGATAGATAGATAGATAGAAAATAATTTGTTACCCACCCTTTTTTTTTTTTAAATGGGGGCTGGTAGTAGGAGGCTGTTCCTTTCTGTCCGACTTATAGAGCATCTAAATTTAAGAAAAAGGGACAATTCACAATAAATCTAACTTAAATGCAGAATTAAGACTATCACTGTTTATCATTTCTCATTCTTTGAACTATTGAGAAAAAGTTTTTGTTAGTAAATCTTATAGAACTCTTCTTAACTGTTCTCTTTAATATGATTTCTGATTACTTGGCAAAAAGCTAGTGAATGTTTAAGAAAAATACTAGAATTAAAGGATGGTAATTTATCTTCTCTGTAGTAAAATGATCATTCTGAGCCTACAGAAATCCATTTCTACAGTGTGCCTTAGGGGGACTCTCATGGTCATCATTGCCCTCTAGAAGGAAAGCTTGTGAAAGCTTTCTAGATGAAGAAAAACCACCGTTGACCATCTGGTTCACGCATTCACCATCCAAAGACATTCTTGATACCTCCTCTCGCCTGTGTCCCATCTCTTGTATGGAATACAGCTACTACTGCCTGGGTTTGTACTGGGGGAGTAAACAGCGAACATAGAACATGGTTTTTTGAACCACAGGTACCATTTATTTCCTCAGTTTCTGTGCTGATTCTCTCTAGTAATATAAAAGTGATGCATACTCTCTTGCTTTTTTTCTAAAAGTATGACATGTGGACAAATGTCTTACCAATAGAATTTGTCAATTACTTTAAGAGAGGTTTGCTAGAAATGTATTGCAGGTAAGAAAAGTTTTCCCTTTTCTCTTTTATGACTTTTTTCACAAACGTAACTTTCAAAAAATTTGAGATATTTATATCATCAGGAGGGCTGGTCCTCCTGATTAAATGTCACTATCTGCTCACTTTATAGAAATAGTTTCTAGCCTCTGAACCAATACCTTCACAAGAATTATTTCATTTAAAATCTCAGCAATACACTTGATGTCCGAAAGTTGCCTCTTCTGTGGAGGATCAGGATGTGCCATTAGTAATAATCTATTATAACTGAGAGGGTTCAACCATGACATATGTTTGAACTCAGGGTACATATTTTTCCATATTAGAATATCCTTTTTCTAAAAAGAAGTGTGGGTAATTATAATTTCAGCAAATATTAGTTGAGCATTTACTATTCTAAAATGTTCTAGCATATAAGAGGCAATGTTTGGAATTTTTCTGACTCTAAGTCTAGTGCTTTTTCCAGTTTTTACTATTTTTTTGTGATCCTGAAAATCAGTATTGGCAGGCTCTCTGCATACAGCTATGCTAATTGCTGCACAAGAGCAGCCTATGCTTACCATATTGTGTGCCCTAATTAGTAAATATTGAGCACGTTGTACTAGACAAATGAGATGTCCAGGATTATTTTCAATTCCTAATTATACTAAATGTTTTGCCTCTAAATATTGAATGAGATGCCTTATGAATAATTAGCAGTTATCATTAGCTTCTTATTTGTTAAATATTTCTTGTGAACTAGGGTAAGGCACTCTAACACAGAAATCATCACTGAATGATTTGAAGGTAGCAC
This sequence comes from Lasiurus borealis, assembly GCA_004026805.1. Lineage (NCBI taxonomy): Eukaryota > Metazoa > Chordata > Mammalia > Chiroptera > Vespertilionidae > Lasiurus > Lasiurus borealis. Next base: position 6,816 of record PVJN01038284.1, read on the forward strand.
CACGACTCTTTATCTTCCTTTTTTCCTAGTTTGTTACCTTTTGTTCTGTTTCCCCGCCTGTGCCATGGGTTATGGAGGCAAACTCTAGGCATTGCTAGACTTTTTAACACTCATTCAAGATGGTTAAGCAGACACAGCAAGAAGCCTGTCTTGCTCAGAACTGGCAATAGGGGACTCCCAGTGCAAACCTTCCATTCATTCCATAGTACCCTGGGGAATGTAAAGTTAATAGTAGCTTTGCCTATAGAATACTGATTTTAATTCAGACACTATTATTTACTTACTTCAGTATAGCCCTCCATGGAGAGTTAGAATCTGTCCTGTTACTATAATATTAATAAATCCTGTCTTTTTCCTTTACATAAAACTAACCTCTACGTAGCTTGTCACCAGGGTCCTCCACCTGTGAACTCTGTTTACAAGAGCCCTAGCCAAGCAGCTTATGCTCAGGTTAGAATTGTTCTCAGGTATACTTGCAAGGCTCTTTTCCATTTGGTTAGTCAACTACTTGTATTTAAATTGCTCTTTCTGGAAGAAAATATCTCCCCCCAGTGAGAATCTGATTGTATGGATGAGAGTGTATGTATGTATGTATATGTGTGATTCAACTTGTTTCTATATATATTTCTGATATGTATCCTTTGGGAGAAAAAGTTCATTCCAAAACATTCATAATAATAGCATTATTAGAAAATGTTTTCCAAATGATGGCATTCATATTGCATGAGAACATCTATTTGCTTTTAATATTTGCAACATATTGCAGATATCAGATTGAGCCCCAACTCGTATTTTAAGTATTTAATGCAGAATGATAGTCATTTTTTCTGATTAAATACTCAAGGAACATAAAATTGGTAACAAGGAACTATATATTAGTACTTCATTACTGTTATTCAAAAGCTTCTCCAGAGTGTCATGTTCATAGTAACAAGAGTATTAGTATAGAGTAAAGGTAATGTATGTGACATGAACCCAACATCCACCATCATACATGCAAATGGAACCTTAGGAAACAATCATTGCTTGGAACCATAGACATCTCAGCACCATTTTTAAATGTATGTACTCCTGGTTTATTTGAGCATTACCTAAGAAATTTGACTTTGTTATTACTTGTATTCTAACTGTATCCCTAGGAAAGGAAACTACTCAACCATTGCATTTTTAAGTCTGGTTTTTCATTTTTTTAAAAGTATATTTTTATTGATTTCAGAGAGAAAGTGAGAGGGACAGATAGATGATCAGAGAGAATCATTGATTGGCTGCCTTCTTGCATACCCTACACTTGGAATCGAGCCTGCAACAAGGGCATGTGCCTGACCGGGAATCGAACCATGACCTTCTGGTTCATGGGCTGATGCTCAACCACTGATCCATGCTTGCCTGGCTGTTTTTTTATGCCTAGAAAAACCTGTTCTCTCCTGACACAACTTCTTAGGCTTGAATTGAGGGCCATGACTGGGAAATGAAAATGCAAGATTATTAGCAGACAATCCTCACAGAATGTATGCAGTAGTGTCTGATACTCCACCTTGATTCTTAGAAAAAGAAAATGTGCCTTTAGTTACCCAGTTTTGAAAATTTGGTGATACTGGCCCTTAAATCATCTCCACACCTTTCACTTGCCTATGGTTTTTCTTGACTCTTAATAAAAGGAAATCAAGTTGAAAAAAAGTCCAACATGCTCTGAATCCAGAATCTCCTGTGCTGTGTGGTTTTTAAACCAGAAGACTATTCTTTAGTAGTATTAAGATGTCCCTGTTCTGTGAGGGATTTTTCTTTGTAAGGGATATGTACATTCTTTCTCTGGTCCTTGCTCCCCTTATACAACACTGCTGTAAGACCATGCCCTGAGGTTGCACTTTAATACACAGTAGATGGCTTTTTAACAAAAAAAATTGTTTTTTTTTCTTCTGCCTTATAAACTGTTTTTAACTTTAATGTTCAAGTGAATAAGATAAAGGCACAATGTGTAGACTTACAAAATGGGATCAAGCTTGTTCAAATATGTCCAAGTTGACATTTTTATTTAAGTATGTTACTGTAGAGATTTCTAAATGGGTCACGGGCCTGAAATATCACCTTTAAAAATAATGAGAAATAAATAACTGTTATCTTGTTCCTGTGTTCTCTAAGAATTCTAAGTGGTCACAGCTCCATCTCCACCAGAGGCAGCTAACTGCTGTTCTGCATTAAGTTTTAACCAGACATGCTTTTCAGTCATCCATTCAGTCCATCTCCTAGGTCAAGAAAGGAAAAACCAGAATTAGCCAGTATAATTTTTTATTTTAAATAAAAATAACTTTTTATTTTAAATTAGAGGCTTGGTGCATGAATCTGTGCACCGGGCTGCTAGTATGCCTGTAAGATCTTTGGTTTATCTCTTCCTGACTTCCCTCCTTCCCCCTCCCCTCTGAGATTCATCAATTGGTTCTGTTTCCATGCCTATGGTTTCTGCTCCTGTTTTGAGCATCTGCCCCCTGGTGGTCAATGCGTGTCATAGCAACCTGTTAGGCATACACACACACACACACACACACACACACACACACACACACACACACACACACACACACACATATCCTGTTTACTGTTCCTCCCTCTTTTCTAACTTGTATTGAATGACCAGGCTTTCTTTTTCTTTCCATCTAACAGCAGGAACACTTTTTCTGTTATGGCCCAGATAGTATTTTAAGCTCTGTAGGCCACTCAGTTTTGGCCATATGCTCTTTGTCACAATGGCTCCATTCTGATGTTACAGTGTGGAAGCAGCCAGAGAAAATACACAAATGAATGAGCATGGCTATGTTACAATAAAACTTTATTTATAAACAAGCAGCAGGCCAGATGTGGCTTATGGCCATTATTTACCAATCTTTGTAAATGATTAGAAGTTCTATATCCTCCAAATGTACATTGCATTTATTAGAATGTACATTCAACTTCTATGACAGGTAATCTAAAAATGACTTTAAAAAGATTCGTTTATTTTTCTAATTATATGTCAGCAGTCAGCACCTCAGTCTTGGGAGCCAGGAGCCTATCTTACTGATCCTTGTCACTAAGATAAAGCCTTCACCTGTACCCACTTCCTCATGTACACTTCAACCTGTAGACAGGGGAAGGGAGTAGAGGGTAGACTCCTTCTCTTCAGGGACACAGTACAGAGATGTATCTCCTTAATCAAAGTCATAGATCACACCTGGCTTACAAAGGAACCTGGGATATGTAGACCCAAAAGACCCAGTTATAAATCCTATAACTATAGAAGATAAGGAGGACAGATATTGGGGGCATCTAGCAGCAGACATTAAGACTGTCTAGCCTTCTTGGACAACATCATGAACTGTGACTTAATATCCTGGTTATGGATAGATGTTTTCTGAGACAGGTTTTAGATAACCTCTCCTCCCTGCTTTTTGATCTCTCCTTTTGGTCTCTTTCACCTTCATATTTCTTGGTAAGCATGTTTTCATTTGTTTGTTTTGTAAGCATGTTTTTAAAGAATTTAATTATCTTTATTTTTGTGACAAGGTTGACAGCAGATCTGGGGATGCTCAGCTTGGATTCCTCAGCCACTTTCTTTCATGCTCTAAGTGTCTATACCACCTATATCGCACTAGTACAATTCTATGGACAGTATGAAATAAGCCTTCCCCCAATGACAGTAACAACCTTAAAGAAAAATGAAGCTGCTCAGCCAGCATGGCTCAATAGTTGAGCATCAACCTATGAACCAGGAGATCACAGTTCGATTACTGGTCAGGGCACATGCCCAGGTTGCATGCTCAATCCCAAGTGGGGGACATGTAGGAGGCAGCTGACCAATGATTCTCTCTCATCATTGATGTTTCCCTCCCTCTCCCTTTCTCTTTGAAATAAATTTTAAAAAAATATATTTTTTAGAAAATGAAGCTGATAAAGTTTTTTATTTTTTCATTGCCACCTCCTACTACATAACATTCTTGTTCATGAAAGCAAAACCAAGCCTTTTTGCCTGAATAGGAAGGTTTATAACAGCCTTCCTTGTGGGTTTGGTCATCAGAAGCAGAAGAAAGGGGGGAAAGTAGAAGAAGTCTCTCCTGAGTTTCCTGACCTTAGAGGGAAATGGATGCAGGGAGTAGGCAGACACCAAGAGGATTTAGTGAAATGCCAAGGAGTTGACATCACTGGTTCTTACATTTCTGACTAAGTTTCTCACATAGGTGAGTAGGTTCTGATTAATAAAATTCACTGTTGTGCGAAAGACATCACGGAGCAAGGATGGTGTGTGATCGGCCACCTTTTTGGCCAACAGCATGGTCAACATCAGCATAGTCTTCTCCTTCTCCATGTCTTTAGGATAAATCTGCATGACCTGTTCCAGGGCAGCAGTAAGGCACTCCCTTCTGTCCTGTACAGAGGTGAAAACAGAAGGCTCGGTCACTAATGTTCTTCCCTCTTAAATGAAAAGTAGTTCTCCAGTGGAAAGCATGAAGAAACATACTCTCACAAGGAAATATTTACTAAATAGCTAAGGTGGTTGGAAGAGAGAATGAGAAACAATTTAGTTCTGAGAGGAGATGGAAAGGGAAGACAGATTACTCCCTGGAGTGGGATACTCATTAACCAAATGCACGGTCACTGAGCAACTTGTGTGCACACTCAACACTGATGAAACTAAAAAAGCCAGGTTATTCCCTACCTCTGAAACACTTCAAGAATTAGTTAACTACCCAAGATATTGCCCAGTTATTGGTGCAGATCTTGCTCACTAGAGGGAGTAGGAGGTGCTGCATGTGATATTCCCACCTGGAACAGGCACACCATAGAACATTAGACTTGAAAGTGCCTGTAGGCTCATTACTTTCATGGATAGGTAACATTGTGGTAGAGGTCCCAGAACATCACTGGATGCTTACAGATTCTGTGACAGCTGGGACACCATCATATGGGAAGAGACCACTAAAGAGAGGATAAGCCTTCTTGGAGGCAGGAGATCTGGCCTGATTGAACCATGGAGGATTAGTACATTTCTATGTAGTGAAAGATACTTGCATTTTTAGCTGGTAGTCAAAAAAATAACTTGGGGTATTTCTCCCACTAAGTTTCCCAGTGTCTTAGACCTATTTTTGTATCCCCACAATGCTTGGCTAATGATAGAAGCTCTGCAAGTATTAGTGTATGGATTACAATCATGAAGCCAAGAGTAGAAGACTAACATGTTGCTTTTCCTGTCACACCTGGGTAAGTGACTTAAAGTTCTCTGTTGGCAATTTTATTCAGCTCCTTAAAACTGAAGAAAGTTATTTCTGGAAGAGTCATATACATTTTATTCATCTTTCTAGAGGCTTTTATCCTGAAACTCTTTGACTCATTCCTAAATGTCTAATTAGCTAAAGTGGTTCTTCTGAAAGACAATTAACCATGCTATAATTTGTATTTCCGATGCTTTTCTGGACAATCATGAATTATCTCACTGAACACTGGCCTGTGTGATAGCAGACAGAGGGCAGACTTTGTTGGTTAAACTGACAATGCAAAAAGCCCTCACACTTCTCAATTAACCCAGAAAAGGCACCAAAGGGTTTCTCACTTACTTCCTCTGACAGGTTCCCATTCATAAACTGTATTGCCAGGTGATTCACCAGTCTTGGGGGGATGCTGCAGTCCATCGTGTCCCCAATATGGGCAAGTTGCCTGGCGATATTCTGGATGATTTCATCTTGACTCTCAGAATCTGAATGTTTAGGCAGGAGCAGCAAAGACAAAGCAGACTCAGACAATGGTTGTTCTACACCCTTATCCTACTGCACCCCACTGCAGAAAGGAAGGAATTCTGCTTTAAAACAAAGCCAGCTCCCACTTCCACAGCACACCATGGCAGGTTGTGAGGGGGGGAAATGAGGGAGTCTCCAGAGAATGGGCCTGAAACAAGTTTGGCTGAAGAAGCAGACTTCTTGAATACAGATTCAACATCTGCCCACAAAAAGGATCAGTGATACTGGGGCACCCATGACTATGGGCACCTGAGGAATGAACCTGTCAACAGCCTTAACATGATGTATCCTATCACCTTAATAGGTTTCAGATTCAGAAGTTGTTAGGACAGAGGCTCTGCATTCAGACCAAATTAGAGCCCCATCTCTGCCAATCCCTGGTCATGAGACCTTGACACATCCTCTCCTACCTTCTTCTTCCTTGAGTAAGCTTATAAGCTATAGGGATCACTGCTTTCCCCAGTCATATTTCACTCAGTAAAACCTCCTCATCACTCTGATCTAGAAGGCTTTGTACAATCTTCCCAGCCCCTTCTCCAGCTACACTGGCCTCTGTAGAGAGCAGGCTTCTTCTTTAACTTCCTTGGGTCTACACAAATGCCACTCTAAAATCAAACCCCACTTTCGCTGCCACATGCCCTCTTCCATTCCCATCTTTATGTTCCTTGACACCACAGTTTCATAGTTTGTCTGTATGTAGTCTTTGACTCGCCTCCAGAATGTAAAATTCACAATGGCTCTGATTTTTTTTCTTTCTTCTTCTTTAAATCTTTATTGTTGAGAGTATTACCTATTTCTTCCTCTCCCTCAATCCTTCACGGCCTCTCTTCACATGGTTCCCAACCTAGCCCAGGCCTTCACCCTGCTACTCTCTGAGTCCATGGGTAAGATCTTTGGTTAATGTCTTCCCACCTCCCTTCTCCTCTGCCCTCTGAAATTCATCAGTTTGTTCCATGCTTCCATGCCTCTGGTTCTATTTTAGTCACCAATTTATTTCATTCATGAGATTTCTTGTGTATTTTGATTTTTAGATTCAATTATTGATATATATGTATTTGTTGCCATTTTATTGTTCATATTTTTTATCTCTTCTTCATAAACAATACCCTTCAACATTTCTTGTAATACAGTACTGGTTTGGTGGTGATGAAATCCTTTAGATTTTTCTTGCTTGTGATGCTTGCTATCTGACCTTGAATTCTAAATAAGAGCTTTGCTGGGTAGACTATTTTTGATTGTAGGTACTTATTATTGATCACTCTGAATATTTCTTGCCACTCCCTTCTGGCCTGCATAGTTTCTGTTGAGAAATCAGCTGACAGTCCTATGAGCACTCCCTTGTAGGTAACTAACTGCTTTACTCTTGCTGCTTTTAAGATTCTTTATCTTTTGCCCTTGGCCTTTTAATTTTATGTATTTTGGTGTGGGCCTCATTAAATTCCTCTTGTTTGGGACTCTCTGCACTTCTTAGACTTGTAAGTCTATTTCTTTCACCAGGTAGGGGAAGTTTCCTGTCATTACTTCTTCAAAATGGTTTTCAGTATCTTGCTCTCCCTCTGTTCCTTCTGGTACCACCATAATGAGTATGTTGGTACACTTGAAGTTGTCCCTGGGGGCTCCTTACACTAGCTTCATAATTTTGGATTCTCTCTCTCTCTCTCTTTTTTCATGTATTTTACTGATTTTTCATGGAGAGGAAGGGAGAGGGACAGAGAGCCAGAAACATCGATGAGAGAGAAACACTGATAAGCTGCCACCTGCACACCCCTCACTGGGGATGTGCCCGCAACCAAGGCACATGCCCTTGACTAGAATTGAACCTGGGACCCCTCAGTCCACAGGCTGATGCTCCATCCACTGAGCCAGTCAGGGCAATTTTTGGATTCTTTTTTCTTTTTCTGGTTGGGTGTTTTTTGCTTCCTCATATTTCAAATCTTTGGTTTGATTCTTGGGGACCTCTAGTCTGCTGTTGGATAGCTGTACATTTTCCTTTATTTCAGACAGTGTATGCTTAATTTTTTACTGGTCCTTTTCCATTTTTTTGGCATTCTCATTAAGATGCTTGAAGGTCTCACTATGTTCCTCTAAGGTTTCACTAAGTTTCTCGGTAGTTTCTAGAAGATTCTTGAGTAACTTTACAACTATAGTTTTGAACTCTATATCCAATAGTTTGCTTTCTTCCATTTCTTTAATTCATGACATGTTCCTTTGTCTTAGCATTTTGGCTGTTTCCTTGTGTTGATGCTTTGTGTGGTACGTGACCTATAGAGCCCAATGGCTCAGCCTCCCCAATCACTTGAGGTGGACACTCTTGGTGCACCCCTTTGTGGGCTCGGTGCACAGTCCTGTTGTAGTTAAGCCTTGATTGCTATTGGTACACTGGGAGGAATTAGCCTCCAGGCCAATTGACTGTGAGGGATCAGCTGTGTCTATAATGGAAGAATTGCTGTGCTGGAGACACCCTTATGGGGCAGGAGTTGCTTCAGTGGGACTTTGGTGCTCACTGAGTCTGCCTCTTGAGTGTGTTACTTTTGTATGTAAGGAGTTGAAATCTGGTATCATCTCACACTGACCACTAGGTATACTGGCCCCTGGATCTCCAAGGAGGTGTAAGTCAGCTACTGTCTGAGGCCACCCAGCAGGAGCCACAACTAGATCAATAGATGTCTTCTCTTTGTTTTGGGTTTGGAAGTTTTGGAGCTCTCTGACCCAGCTGCAATTTGTTAGGTTAAGCTGTGAAAGGGCAGACCATTCATATGCAAAAACCACTGTGCACAGCTAGGATGGATTTGTAAATTATGAGGCAGGACCTCAAGGAATCACTAGGGATGTAGCAAACAGTGATGGCTACCAGCCAGACATCTCTGTGTCTCTGCATTTCCATGTTCCCATGTCCAGCCCCAGCATAGTAAACAATGATTCCTGGGAGCACCTCTGCGAGAAAGCCAACCTCACTTTCCAACCTGATGCCAGACAGTCCAGTTTCTCCCCGTAGGACTCTGCGTCCCCCGAGTCTCGCCAGAAACTGGAGTTTAGAGTAGCTGGGGGTTTGTATCTCCCTTCTGATTGAAAAAAAACAGCGCACCCAGTCACCAGCCAGATTTGCATGCCACCATACCTGTTTTTTCATACCTCTGCACTTACACCTCCTTGGAGATCCAGGAGCCAGTATACCTAGTGGTCAGTGTGAAATGATACCAGATTTCAGCTCCTTACATACAAAAGTAACTGCACTTCCTACCCAGTCTCAATGAGCTTTTTTCTTCCAGTTGTAGAATTTCTACTCAGCCAGCTTTCCCGTGGTTCTGAGTGGTAGTCGTTTTGTCTTTTACTTGTAATTTTGGTGTGGTTGTGAGAGGCAGGACATAGAGTTGTATACCTTATGCCACCATCTTGGTTTTCCAGTTACTCTGTATTTTAGTTGTAATTTTTGAACTCAACTATTCACATTTCCTTTCTCAGGCCCTGGCCTTTTGATCTTCAGGGTTTTGCTTAAGCTATTGTCATTCCCTCTTTCCAATCTCTGATAAACATATATGTACTTCACAGCTCAGCTCAATTCCATTGCAGCCATGAAATTTCTCCTGCTTTCCCACAGAGAACAAAGTACTCACTACCTTCTCCATAGCTCCCACAGCACTGACTCTGCCTCACTAATTTCCCTAGGCATTTTTCCCATTTCAGCAACTTCAGGAGTCATGGCTGATTCATCTGTGTGCAGCTGAGTGAATAAATTCACCATGAAATTTGTAGTGGTCAGAGCCTCTATTCTGCCCTTTTCTTCCAAATCTTACCAATTATTTACTACCAGAGGGAGAGGTGAAGTGTACAGCCCCATAATCAGTTTTGAAAATGCCATTTGAGTCAAGCCAGGCTTTCCAGTCTACAAGAAAGGGATGGTACAGAACAGCAAAGGAGAGCCCAGGGGACAGCCTCTAGCAGTAGTTACTCCTACTAGCATTTTCTGTCAGCAAAGCCATTCCTGCCCCTCCCTTCCTAAACCTTCCCCAAAGGGTCCAGGTGCTTTTATTCCAGTTTAGGGCCAGAAGACATGCTAGCTGGATTCTAAGGCAGCTAACATCTGGCACACCTTGGCAAGTGGGGAACTCTTATTACACATTCCTATCCACTAGCTGTGAGACAGACTGGATGAGCTGGTGGTCTCTCTCAAGGCCACCAGAGGGCAGTTCAAAAACCCAGAGATGTAAGGGTAGCAAGATTTCAGTCCTGTTCCTAAGTAGAAGGCTTAGGTTCTAGGTCCTTAATCATCTTAGGCTTTTAAGGCAGTGAATCTAACCAGGGCATATACCAGAGTGTCCCACTCTAGAACACACTGGTTCAAGCAGCTGGAGTAGGGGCCAGAGACCAGGCATTTTGAAAAAGTTTCTCTTAGAATTCCAATGTGCACACTACTGAGGGCCACTGTTCCCTAATATGGGAATGGCTAAGTGTTCAACATGTTCCCCAGCCTTGCTCCCTCAGCCATCTGCTTGGGATAGTCTCCATCAGTGAAGGCAGCATCAGCAGTTAGGAGGAGTAAAAATTGAAGTTGGAGGACAGCATAAGGATGTGGGTGAAGAAAAGTGAAAGAAGTCTGAAAATGAATGTATCGAGAGGTGGTAGCATATATGGGAGGATGGGGCCCAGCTCAAGGAAAGAAGCCTGGCCCGTTATGCTTTTCTGGGCCTCAGTTTCCTCATTTGGAAATGATATTCAGAATACTTTAATGCCCCATCCTAATATATAAAAACCATGGGTCGTAACGACCAGTAACGACTGAATCTTGACAAACTGGAAGTCAGTCCTGTAGTCAGTGCTGAGTTGCCCCCGCAACCCAACACTGATTGCTTCCGCTGCAGGTGCAGTACCCCAGCACTGACTGCTGAGGAGGCTGTGAATCAGGACCAGAGAGAGGCCTGAAGAGAGAAGCAGGGACTGATCCATTGCCTCTGAGGCAACTTTTGACCAGCACTTGCCTTTCTCATTTCTCCCAGTCTGGCCAACAACCTGGCTTCTATTGCTTTTTCTTTTCTTTTTTTTTTTTTTATCACCTCCATTTCTTTCCTAGGCCTCCACTGGGACTGCTAATCAGCCCCACCTTTCTGATCAGGCCCTGTTGATAGGCCCAGAGACACTGACTGGCATAGGAACTGTCTACTCAGAACCAAATCTGGGTGCTCTGAAGAACCAATGGCTGCCTAGGAGGCAGAGCTTCTGATGCTGACTGTCATAGACACCAACCAATCAGAACCAAATGTGGGTGCTGTGGGGAGCCTAGCAGGTGGAGCTTTTGATGCTGACTGACATTGAAACTGACCAATCAGAATCAAATTGGTCAGCAGAGGAGGGCAGTTGGAGCGAGATCAGGCCTGTAGGGGAGGGTAATTGGGGCCAACCAGACAGGCAGGGGAGGGCAGTTAAGGGTGATCAGGCTGGCAAGAGACATAGTTAGGGGCGATTGGGCAGGCAGGCAGGTGAGCAGTTAGTAACCAGCAGTCCCAGATTGCAAGGGGGATGTCTGACTGCCAGTTTAGTCCTGATCCCTGTGGGCCTAAACCAGTAGTCAGACATCCCCCAAGGTGTCCCCAATTGGAGAAGGTTCAGGCTGGGCTGAGGGAACCCTCCCCTTCTGTGCATGAACTTCGTGCACTAGGCTTCTAATAATAGATATAGGTATAGATATAGATATAAATGTAAGGTGCTATACAGATAATCATTATAAAGAAACTGCATGGGTTTTCAACTAATTGGAAACTCAGCTAGGCTTGCTCCACTGGAGGAACAAAGTATCACATGACACAAACATAAATGGTGGACTAAACAACACATAAGGAGCAGTAGCTCAGTTCATCCTTTGTGCTATGGGAGAGCTAAACCCAAAGGCCTCTTCTAGCAATCTGGTTCCCTAAATGCCACTGGTGACAGCATGGCAGAAAAGACTGGGCATGATGCTTACCTCTCTCCTGGCTCTCCAGGACAAAGTGGCTGTATTGGCTTCCATCAGTCTGTAGTTCATCATCATGGTTTTCCCATAGGCAAGCTGGCACATATAGGTCATGGCCCAACATCTGAAGCTCTTTTTGGAAATTGTAGTTGGAGAAGTTTTGAAGGAAGCCAAACACCAGCAAGTCTGTAATGCGCTCATCCTGGAGGCCTGAACAATTGCTGCCCTAAGATGAAAGAGAGTTAGGAAGGCTAAGCTGGCAGAAGAGCTCTGAGAATAGTGGGGCCCCAAATAGCCTCACTAGCCCAAGAGACCTAAATAACCCTATGGGAACAACAGTCCTGCAAGAGATCACAAGTCTGCAACACCTGTGTGTAGATGCCAAAGAGAAAGCTCCAATTCTGCACAAGTTGGTTATCTACCATTTAACTGAAATCCTGACAACATCTAGCTGTAGTAAGCTTGCTTTTGGGGTAGGAAGCCCAAAGGCTGTTTTAGGACATCAAGTAAATATCATCATGTAGAAAACATTCTTGCTTTTGCCAAGTCCCATGTGTCTTTTACCAAACTTAGCCCAGCCTTACTGACCATGCATCCAGCAGCTAGAAGCTCATTCTTCTCCATAATGTCCTTTATGGGCCCAGTATGGTATTGTACAAATAGCAGATTTTCAATAAATATTTGTAGTAGTAACCAGATACCCTCTCCCCTTGAGCAGGCTTGGGGGATGTACCTCTTAACCAAAATCTACAGAGAGCACAGCTCCTGCTCCAACCCAGAGGGGCTGGTGATGGCCCACCAGCTCTTCATCTGTGAGCAGTACTACAGCAGTAGCTCAGTTCATCCTCTGTGCTATGGGAGACAGCGTGGACATTTCTGGTGTGCTGACTACATTTGGGGCAGTGTTCTTGACAAACACAGGTGAGCACTAGTGGCATCACAAGTCAGGTGTGCTCAGAAAAATCAAAGATCTAGGATGAAAGAGGGAGTAATCTGGAAGGCCAAGGATCCAAAGATCTGTCCAGATAAATGCAAAGCTGACAAGCTGGATGGTATGAGATAAGTAGAAAATGAAGGTGCAGGTAAAATTTATTTCTATATTCTAAGTCCTTATTAGTTTTCTTTTTTAAAAAATATTTTCTTATTAATTTTTAGAGAGAAAAGGAGAAGGAGAGAGAGAAAAAAATAAATAAATGTAACAGAAATATCCATCAGCTGCCTCCTACACGCTCCCTACTGGGGATAAAACCCTCAACCTGAGCATGTACTCTGACCAGGAATGGAATCTTCAACCTTTTGGTGCATGGGATAATGCTCAAACAACTGAGCCACACCGACCAGGGCAGTCCTTAATATTTTTCATTAGAAAATTCAGAAAACATTTACAGTATAGTTTTTAGGAGGCAAATAGTTTTCAATAAAATGCATAAAATAAAATGCCTATCCATTGTTATTCAGCCTTTAGTTCTCTAAAAATTATTCCTAAAAAAATGGGGAGCCCAGCTGGCATGGCTCAGTTGTTGAATGTTGATCTATGAAATAGGACAGTGGTTCTCAACCTGTGGGTCGCAACCCCTAAGACCATCAGAAAACACATATTTCCTATGGTCTTAGGAACCAACAGAGCGCTCCTCAGTGTAGCAAAGTGTAGCAATGTAGTTTACTGTTGTTATATGAATACTGTTACCCATACTACACCATGATTCAAGACAAAAAACTTCATTTATTTGTAATTAGAAATAAATATTTCACAATATATAATTACATATTGTTTTTGTGATTAATCACTATGCTTTAATTATGTTCAATTTGTAACAATGAAAATACATCCTGCATATCAGATATTTACATTACAGTTCATAACAGTAGCAAAATTACAGTTATGAAGTAGCAACGGAAATAATTTTATGGTTGGGG
>PVJN01038285.1:0-20444 GCA_004026805.1 Lasiurus borealis
GGGCTCGCTTGAAGAAGCCGCACTGCGGAGGGGAGGAGGTGAGGGGGGGCATCAGGGAGAGCTGGGGTCCTGGCTGGCAGCACTCATGGATGGAAGGGGGCGTAGGACGGGAGCGCCTGGAGGCCTGGGTTCCAGCCCCAGTGGGGTGGGGTGGCTCGAAGCCAGAGTTCCCGGCTTCCCCTTTCCAGCCTGCAGGGCCCCCCACTAACCCAGGCAGGTAGGAGCGTCCTGTGGGTGAGGTGAGGATGGGCAGGGGGTGAGACTGAACGCTGGGGAGGTGGTGGGAGGACAGGGAGAAGGGCGGGGGTGTGATGGAGGTGGGGGGTGGGGGAAGGGAGGGTTGCTGGGATCTGCTGGTGGGAGGTCGGGGAGCAGGCGTTGGGGGGGCCAGCCGGGGTCCTGACCTTCCACAGCAGCAGGATGATGAGCCCCAGCAGCAGCAGCCCGGCTCCCACAGCCACGAGCACCAGCCACAGCTCGATCTCGGCGGGCAGCTCCTCCACCAGCTCCGAGTCAATGTCCACGGAGAACTGGAGGGGGCGAGAGGGGTTCAGCCCTGTGCCCGCCTCCTTAGGCCCCGGGCTCATCCTGTCCGGCCCAGCTCGGTCCCTGACCCTGCTGTTTGACCAACTGCCAGCAGGGGGTACTCAGGGACTGGAAAAAGCCCCTGAGAGCCGCCGATTCAGCCGTGCTCTTGTTTCTCCAAAGGAGCGGCCTCAGACCTGGGAAGCAGCCTAGAATGTGGGCTTGGGATGCATACATCCAGGCTTGGGTACCAGCTCCATCCCTGACGAGCCGTGTGACCTTGGACAAGTAAGCTTCTCTGAATCTTTGTTTCATGATCTCTGATCAGGGGATCATAGCGCCTGCCTCACAGAGTGGCCAAAAGCCTGTGTTCTGGAGCCAGACTCTGAGGGTTCAGGTCCCAGCTGTGCTATCCACTAGCTGTGTGACCTTGGGTAAGTTGCTTAACCTCCCTATTCATCTGTAAAATGGGGACTGGATAATAATAGTACCTACCTAATAGGTTGCTGGGAGGATTGAAGGCATTTAATATGAATAAAGTGCTTTGAACAATACTTGGTATACAGTAAGCAATCCATACTATTTAATAAAAGAGTAATATGCAAATTGACCGTACCCTGCTACACCTATAAGCCATGCCTACCAGCCAATCAGAGCGAGTATTGCACATTAACCCAACCAAGATGGCTATGGCTATAGAGAGAGCAGGAGAGAGGCTTGGGTTGCCCCTGGTGATGGAGGAAGCCAAGCTTTCTCCGCTCCAGGCTACAAAGTTTCAATTGTAGAAGGTAAATAAATCCCAGATACCACGGCCTCCTCTTGGGTCGCCGGGGGGTGTGGCTGGCCTGCAAACTACCACAGGCTCCTTGCCCAGGCCACCCCACGCCCTAAGCTAACACCCACCCTGATCCAGGATACCCTTCAGGGCAAACCAGCTGGCCCCCACCCATACACTGGGCCTCTATCCTATCTTATAAAAGAGTAATATGCAGATTGACCATCACTCCAACACAGAAGATGACTTCCCCCATGTGCTCAAAAGGTCCTGCTCCATGTGGACACAAGATAGCCACCACAAGAAGGCCAGCAGGGGAGGGAAGTTGGGAGGGACCAGGCCTGCAAGGGAGAGCAGTTGGGGGTGATCAAACCTGCAGGAGAGGGCAGTTAGGGGTGACCAGGCTGGCAGAGGAGGAAGTTGGGGGTGACCACACCTGCAGGGAAGGGCAGTTAGGGGTGACCAGACCCCCAGGAGAGGGCAGTTAGGGCCAAACAGGCTGGCTGGGGAGCAGTTAGGCATCAATCAGGCTGGCAGGGGAGTGGTTAGGGGGTGATCAGGCTGGCAGGCTGAAGTGGTTAGGGGCAATCAGGAAAGCAGGCAGGTGAGCAGTTGGGAGCCAGCAGTCCTGTATTTCGAGAGGGATGTCTGGTTGCTCGTTTGGGCCTAACCAGGCAGTCAGATATCCCTCAAGGGGTCCCAGATTGGAGAGGGAGCAGGCTGGGCTGAAGGACACACCCCCTGTGCACAAATTTCATGTACCAGGCCTCTAGTAAATATTTGTAAAACAGTAAAGACTGCATAGCATATAGTACCATTCTTTTTCTTCCCCTACAATGGAGATATACACACATATATATGAAATATATATTTATATGTTAGTATATTACATATAACAACATATGACATATATTATGATATAAAATTACATTATATATTAAACATATTTCACATATAACTAGAAAGGTTTTTCTGGTTATACATGATTATTTCTTTAAAAATAATTGTTTTTTAAAACTACAGATGCTATAAAGAAAACCAAAAGTTCCTTATAATTTTACTCCTGAGAAATAACCATCTTCAACATTTTAGTGACTCCCTTTCCATATTTTAATGTGTATGTTAAGCATGTGTACTTTTTTTCTCCCACATAAATGGGATCTATATGGATTGTACACACGCTTTTGCGACCTGCTTCCCTTTTCACTTAATATAATCATAAAGATCACCCTGCTCTCTTCTGATAACTGCATAGTCACTGGAGAAATGTACCATCATTTACTGAACCAGTCCACTGAAAGACACGTCGATTGTTTCCAGTTTCATGTCATTACAAACAGCGCTTTAAAAGAGCCCCATATATTTATGTTCACATACTCATCCTATTAGCTCCTTAAGTGTGTGGGGGGCAAAGGAAATGTGCATTTTAACTTTTAATAGATATTGACAAACTCATCTCCGAAAAGAATCCATCAATTTAGTCTCCACTCTAAAGCATTTCCTTCTAGCGCATCGGTCCCACATAGCATTACTCTTTCTCATATTTTCTGATCTGATAGGATAAAAGTCTTGTTGCTGCTGTTTTTATTTCTTTACTATTGAATTAAGCGTTTGTATTTTACAATATGTACACTGTTTATTTTACGTTGCCCTTTATAAATATATACACTGAGTGGCCAGATTATTATGACTTCTGAACACATAATAATCTGGCCACTCAGTGTATATCCTATATTATAAAAGGCTAATATGCAAATTGTCCCCTCGACCAGGAGTTCGACCAGCAGGCAGGCCAGTCAACCACCCATGTCCCCTCCCAGGCTGGCCAAACCCCACCCCACCCATGCACGAATTCATGCACTGGGCTTCTAATATACATATCAATAATATATATATAAATGATATGTATATTAGAGGCCCAGTGCATGAATTCGTACAAGAGCTGTGTATATAATATATATATAGTAATATATATATTATACACACACATACACACACAAACACACACACACACACACACACACACACACACACTGAGTGGCCAGATTTTGCATTCAGAGATCATAATAACATAATAATCTGGCCACTCAGTGTATATCAATACTTTGTCATATGTGCTACAGACTTTTTAAAAACCTATATATCTCTGGCCTCTTCAGTCCCTTCCCAGCTGAACAGGCAAGCTTCATCTGAATGTGCTTCATATTACTGGACTTTGAAGATATTGCATTTTTTACACGTTGAAGGTTTGTGGCAACCCTGCATTAAGCAAGTCTATCGGCGCCATTTTTCCAACAGAAGACGGTTAGCTTTTTCAGCAGCAAAGTGTGTTTTTTGAGACAATGCTATTGCACAATTACCAGATTACAGTATAGTAGGGGTTTTAAAAGGAACCAATGCCGGATCCCACCTCCACAGACTCAGATCTCGTGGCTCAGGGTTGCGGTCTGGACAGCAGCAGTCCTCCAGAGGATCCCAGTGTGCGCCAGGACTGAGGCCACGTAGCTAACGCGTGTGACAGTGCTGAGAAGATGCCCTGTGCTCCATGCCCTGCCAGGTAGCACGCTCACTCACCGGCACAGTCTTGTTCTCCATGTTGATGGTGGGGACGTTGGTTCGGAGGAACAGGGTCGCCCAGCTGGTTACCCTGACCCGGTCAAAGTCTCTGTAATCCTGCAGGGGAGATGGGTGGGTGAAAGAATCAGATGCGCCTCCCTCCTGACCCAAAGCTTCCGCTCCCCCAGGGTACCCTCTCACCACCCAGCATCCTTCAGCAGCACCCAAAGGATCTGATAGCCAGGCCTCCCCCACACAAATGCGCATCATTCATTCACTTGTGCACTGGATCCTGGGCTGGGTGCTGAGGACAACAGGGACAGTGAAGGTCACAGTCTGGGTCAGGTCTGTGGGCTAAATCTGGCCTGCCACATGCTTTTGTAAGAAAAGTATTGGGCGCACACAGCCATGCTGAATCATTTTCTGTGGGCTACACAGCTTTGTGATACATGGAGGAACTGTGTGGATTTATAATCTAGGAGGACAGATCATTTTCTTTTCTTTTAATATATTTTATTGACTTTTTATTTTATATTTATTTATTTAAAAATATATTTTATTGATTTCTTACAGAGAGGAAGGGAGAGAGTTAGAAACATTGATCAGCTGCCAAGGTACGTGCCCTTGACTGGAATCGAATCTGGGACCCTTCAGTCCTGCGCTCTATCCACTGAGCCAAACCGGTTTTGGCAATATATTTTATTGATTTTTTACAGAGAGGAAGGGAGAAGGATAGAGAGCCAGAAACACTGATGAGAGAGAGACATCGATCAGCCACCTCCTGTACACACCCCACTGGGGATGTGTCTCCAACCAAGGTACATGCCCTTGACTGGAATCGAACCTGGGACCCTTCAGTCCACAGGCCAATGCTCAATCCACCGAGCCAAACCGCTTTGGCAGGACAGATCATTTTCAGCTGGAAAGACCTCACTGACGGTGAGACATCTGAGGGTGATTTTTAAGGCTGAATAGGAGTTCACATGCAGAAGTAAAAAAGGGGGAGGTGGCGTTCTAGAGGCAAGGAGTAGCATGTCAAAGGCATGGAGGTGGGAAAGTCATGGACACGTGACGGAACAATGGACACACGAGAGAAGGTCGTTTTGGTTGGAGACAAACATGTCATGTCCACATACAGGCACAGAAACTAACTCTGATACAGCACACAAAACCTGTCTGCGTAAAACATGATGCTGTCCTTGACACACAAGCACCTACATGCACACACATACACATACATGCATGAGGCCTTGCTGTGACCCTGGCCTCACCCTCTCCCTGTGGCTCTCCCCTCCTAGGTAGGTGGCAGGGGAGACCTCCAGGCCCAGGCACTGACCTCAATGAAGGTGCTGTTCCACACTCGAGCCCGCACTGTCACGTTGGTGAGGACAGGGACGTCGGGAATGGGACACTCCAGCCACACACAGCGGGTGTGGACACTGCCACAGCTCTGAGGTAGGCAGGGGGCACGGGACATGAGACTGGCGGGCTGTCCAGAGTCTTTATGCTTCACCCCTTACCTTTGACTCCTCCCCTGCCCACGGCTGACCCAAAGGGCCCAGACCTCAACCCTTCACTCCTGCATACCTGCACCCCCCCCATACTTATAGGTTTAAGGCATACCCTTTGGGTCAACCCCCTATTGATGCCAGGGACATGGATAACATGAAATCTGACCCCTGCTCATGGAAATGGGGCCCGATCTACGACATCTCTCTCCCAGCCTCCTCCTACACTGAGGATGTTCATGCCAGCATCCTCCCCCTGAGATCCTGCCTCCCACCTCTCCACCCAGCTAGGCCTCTGCTTACTTCCAATTCTCTTCCTCTCTCCCTGAGGACAGGGGGCGCCCGATCCGCCTTCCTCATTCCCCAGCCCTAATGTCCAAGGCTGATAAGCAGCTCTATCACCCCAACAGGTTGGGGCTCTAGGATGAGAGCCAGTGTCTCTCCCTTTGGTCCATTGTATCGGCTGCTCCCCAAGGGCCAGTGCAGTGAGGTGCCCTCTGGGGGCAGCAGATGAGTCCACCTGCTCTGACTAGGGGCTCCTGAGGACATGGGTTGTGTCGCCTCCTCAGACTGGGGTCTCTTGGTGAATAGTCCCTATTCCCCTTGTTTCGCACGCCCCCTCTGGATGTGTGGTCACAACCCTCTCCAACCCTGGCCACTCACCAATAAGGTCTCAGATTTGGCTTTTTTGGCAGCAGCCAGAGGAACAGGTGGGGGGCCCTGGACTCCCCCGGGGTCCAGCTGTCGCCGCCTGCGCTGTGGAGATGGCAGTCTGTCCTCAGGAACCTGAAGAGGGAAAGGAAGCTTCGATGGGAGGAAGGAATGAGCAGAGGCGAGGAAGGAAGAAAGGGGCGAGGCAGGATTCCTAAGAGTGTGAGGGGAGGGATCAGAAAACACTGGCCCTGCAGAATGCAAATTAGATGCAAATTAGATGTAAATGAGATGCAAATGAAAGATCCCTGCGTTGTCCTTACTGAGAGAGTGAGGTTCAGAGGGTTGACAAGGTCTCCTGGTGGCTGGCAGGTCCAGGACCCATTGCCTCGGATGGTGATCTCCGTGGGGTACAGCAGCCACTTGCCATTGGCGACTTCATAGGGCCACTCCAGCCCTAGGACTAGGGTCCCCAGGACTGCCAGCCCTTCTCCCACTGGGCCCACCTGTGGGCACAAGGGGAGTCAAGACGACCATCTCCTAGAAAACCACCTCCATCTCGCCAACCCCAACCCTCCACACCCTAAGATCCCAGATAGAAAGAGATGCCCCCTCACCCTTCCCAGAAGTCTCCAGTGCAGGGCTCTGGAGTCCCCTTACCTGGAACTCATACTTGAGAGGGCTTCCCACGTCCTCCACAGTCTTCATGCCAGCCTCGCCCATCACCGTTCCCCCGAAGTAGCTCTGTAGCCGGTGACTCACCCTAAATGGTAAAAAAAAGATGCTGGAGTCATAGGGGACAGGAGGGGCTCTGGCAGCGGGGGTGGGCACCAAAGCTGGTTAACTCCCTCTGACATTAGGCAAATCTAAGATAAATTCCAGTCCCGCCATAGCTGTGTGGCCTCAAGCAAGTTATTAATCCTTTTTGAGCCTTGGTTTCCTCATCGGTAAAGTGGGGTTGATAATATTTGCTCCATCATGAGTTGTCGGGAGAAGTCAATGAGATGATGTCTAGAACATCCTTAGCACAATGAGCTGGCAAGACACGGTCCCGTCACCTTATTCCCCATAGTGCTGATGCCTCCGCTGTTGCTGGTTTTGCAGGAGGAATAATATCAACCATAACAATGGCAGCGGTGGTTGCTAAGGGGAGGGATGATCCAGGGGACAAAAGGCCTCAGGAAACCAGGCCAAGAACAGGTGTCAGAGAAGCGTGGAGACACCTTGAGGACAGGGAGGCCCTGGCTCAGGAAGAGAAGATGGGGGGTCATGGTAGTACCTACATGCTGAGCGAGGCCTGGAGAGTGTAGTCCACCAGCAGAGTCAGGGTCACGGGCAACAGGTTGTCCTGGTGACTTGACCTGGGAAGGAAGTGCAGGGAGTGGGTAAGGAGACACATCAGCCGAGGCTGGGGCTGGGGGAGGTCCCAGGACCCCTTAACCCCAACACAGACGGGCTTTGCCAGGTCACTCACGTGGAGAGCTGCAGCTGCGCCTGGAATTCCCTCGTGTGCAGGGTCACCCCAATGATCTCGAAGGCGATGAGCAGCTCCATCTGCCAGGATGGCCAGGGAGACAGAGAGGGGAGTTGGGGGCCACACAGGGGTGATGCCCAGGGGCGGGGGCTAAATACTCTGCTAGATCGGTTCTCTGGCCTCTCCTGGGTGAGGGTTCTCCACCGCCCCACCCATCTCTGCTCTTTGACCCTCCCAGTCACATCTCTGCTTCCCCTTTTCCCTCTTCTCGGTCAGTGGCAACTCTGCTGCTTTTGAGCGACATGACCTTAAGCCAGTGATTAACACTCCCTAAAACCTGTTTCCTTTCTGTAAAACAGCACCTGCCACCTCAGAAGGCCGTAAGAATGACAGTCATATAAAAGAAGCAAAGTGTTGGGCGTAGGGCCTGGCACATAGTAGGTGCTCTGCCAAATTGGATTTCTCATTTCCACCTCCCCTCGCTTTGTGCATAGTTCACTAGTGGCTCCATTTTTTCTCAGTCTCTGGATCTCTCCGCGCCCCTAACTTTATCTCCTCCTCCCCCTCACTGGCTCTTTGCTTTAAGGAAGGCCAGGACACAGGCAGGCAGAAGCCAGAAGAATAAGGAGTAGCCTTGGAGGACGTGGCCAGGGCTTACCCGCTGGTTCCGTTTGAAGGGGTTCCCCAGCTCACAAAGGATGGTCTCGTTGGCCTGGCAGGTTCCAGACTAAGGAAAGAAGATAATGAGGGCTGGGCGATCAGGGGAGGGCTGGTCCCGCCCCTTCCCTGTATCACAGAGTCTGAAGCCCTAGAGGCCTGAGAACAGGGTTCCCTTAGCAACAGAGATGCCGTAGGCCCCTGAGGAGGCCCAGCCCAGAGAAGAGGGGACACAGGACAAATGACAGCGCGTGTAAATGACATGCATCTAAGGATGCAAATACACGAGGGAGCCCGGGCTGGGCACTCACAGGGCGCACTGCGGACAGCAGCAGGGCGGGGGGCACCGCCAGGGTGAGCAGCGCCTCATGGGCGTCTTCCCCAGCCCGCTCCCTGCTGGGGGTGTTGGTCACATTGATGCTCAGGAACAGTTTCCGGAGGTCTTTGCTGTACTGGAGCCTAAAAAGGGAGGAGCCTTAGACTGAGCTCAAAGCCCCGCCCCGACCAAATAGGCCCCGCCCTGACCAAATAGACCCCGCCCCTCTGGTCTACTAGATCTAGAAAGCCCCTACTGGGGACAGCTAGGCCCTGCCCTCTGATCTCTAGATCAGTTCCACATCTTCCCTGGACAGTTAAAGCCCAGCCTCTCAGCCTCACCTCCCTCTGAGGTCCCACCCCTGGCTGGGGAGCCCCCACCCCTCGGCTCTCCGCCCCTCAATTCCCCTTAGCTAAGGAAGGCCTCCCCACCCTTGGCCAATAGGTGCGGCCCAGAGTGCACCTGCTCAGCCGCTGCCCCTGCTCCGACACGAAGGCCGCCTGCATCTGCAGGTTGCTGTCGCACTTGTTGTCCTGCCCGCACTCCTTCTGGAAGTGGACCTGGGGGGACAGAGGTGTGAGGAGCGCAGGACTGACAGACCGACCGCAGCGCCATCTCCTCGCACAGCCCTCTGGCCCCGCCCCGCCTGCCCGCCGGCCTCACCCACCTCAGTGTGGTTCTCCAGGGCCTGTGCCTGGTTGAGGACCGGGTAGTTGTCCAGGGACCGCAACCCCAGGCGGGGGTGGTCAGGCAAGCGCAAAGGTAACGAGTAGTTCATGGAGATGACGATGGGCCGGAGTTTGTCGCGGACGTTGTCCTGGGAGAGAGGGCGCGCTGAGCCCAGCTCTGCACCGCCCGCCCTGCTGAGTTGAATCCTCCACCACCCACAGTCCCCAGGGAGGCGCTTGGGCCCCCCTCTACCTGGAAAGCCCCCCACCCACCCCAGTAAGGCTGAACCTCCTCTTGTCCTAGCATCAAGTTGCTCTCCTTCCTACCACCTTGATCCACAAGGGAAATGGGGTTCAGAGGAACCTCTGGGGAGGTGTGAGCCTCCCTCCATCCTTGGGGTCCACAGTTTGAGGTCTCTCTTTCCACCCTAACGTCCCAGAGAGTGGCTGAGTTTGCCGCCCACTCACAGACCAGGTTCCCCAGAGCTGAGCCGCGCCCAGAGTCTCACAACCCTCACTCTTCTCAGGGCTCGATCGCTCCTCTGCCACATGCTGGGCGCTGTGTACTGTACCCCCTGATTTCCAGGCAACCTCCCCACCTCTGTCTCTGGGGAGACCCCAGCCCCTCCCCTTTGACCTGGGGGGGTGCTGGCGACCTCTCTGAGGGATGTGGCCCTCCCCTGGCACCTCCCTCACCATCAGGAGCAGCTCCAGCTTCTGGCAGCGCCGCTCGGGCATGGAGAAGAAGCCATGGAGGACGGCTGACTGGCTCTGCGCAAAGCGAAGCCGCGGTGGGCGGCGGTCCCGGTCCGCCTCCAACGTGTAGGCCAGGGCTGTGGGCGGAGGACAAGGTGGTCAGGAAGCGACCAGGTGAGCATACCCTCCCCACCCCCCACCTTGCACCCCAGCACTCACTGATGTTTCTCCTGTAGTTGGGGTTCCCGGCACTCTGGTTGTAAGCAAAGCACAGCTCCACCTGCACACTGTTGGGGGAGGCGGGGACGTCCAGAAGGGCTGGTCACCCAGATATCCAGCCCTAGCTCTTACTCCCTTTACCGGGCAAGGGGAAACAGGGTCCTTCAGGGGAAAAGGCAGGGGCAAGACTGGGAGTCCACATAGCTGGTCTGGAGTGTCCCTGGCTCCTTCCCTTTCCACTCCCATTAGAACCATAGAAAATAGGGATAGAGGTCCCCAATGGGAAAACTGAAGCCAAGAGCAGAAGGGGTTGCCTGAAGTTGCGGCCCAACTGGTCTTATTCAGGATCCCTAGTTCCAGACCTCATTTTATTAAATCATTTAAAAAAAATACTTTTATTGATTTCAGAGAGGAAGGAAGAGGGAGAGAGAGAGAGAGAAACATCAATGGTGAAAGAGAATCATGGATCGGCTGCCTCCTACATGTGTCCCACTGGGGATTGAGTCCATAACTGGGGCATGTGCCCTTCACCGGAATCGAACGCGGGACCCTTCAGTCCGCAGGCCAATGCTCTATCCATTGAGCTAAACTTGCTAGGGCCAGATCTCCTTCTATGCCCCCCTCCCCCTGCTCTGACCCAACACCCTCCCTCACACAAAGACCTTGGTGTCATCGCATCGTGGTCACCATCTTAGCAGCTAACGTACGGTGAGCGTTTAGGGTGAACAGGGACCACGCTAAGGGCTTTTTGCACATTATCTCATTTAACGATCACAACAACCCTGCAAAGCGGTTATTACTACCTTTGGTTTATAGGCTGGGAACTGGAGCCTCGGAAAGATGGGTAATTTGCTCGAAGTGGCTCTCTTCTTCCCCATTGCCATCCAGCTAGGTGATCCCCTTGTCCCCCCCACCCCGGGACCTCCCTCCCAGAGCCCACCTGTACCACTGCAGTGGGCAGAGCTGGAACTCAAAGCAGGCAGTCCAGAGCTCCCACGGCTAACCCCCATGTCTACTGCCCCCCAACCCCAATGCAAGGAATTTTGCTTTTTCATGAGGTTGGGCGATGCTTACCCCAAGAATCAACCCTCTACTGGTGGGGTATCAGGAGGAGGGGGCGTTGGGAGCCGGGGCCCTCCCGGTTTGCCCGAATATAAGGAAGGATGGGTGGGCAGAGCAGGGATGCGAGCCTCACCAGGAGGTGGCGGTGCAGAGCGCGGGGTCCAGCACGGACGGCCTGGCCACCAGGGTCCTGTGCAGGATGTTGATGACGGGCCGGGCCCTGCAGAGAAAACCCACAGGTGTCAGCCCCCCTGCCGGCCTCCGGCCAGGCCAGGCCGGGCTCCAGCTGGGGCGGCCCCGGTGGCGAGGGCGGACGGAGCCCGGCCTCCCTGCAGACGGGGCCGGAGGGGAGGAGGCCCCTATTCACCGTCGCCTTGGCTCACCGCAGCAGCACGACGCGGTCCGACAGGCTCCCCACGAGCAGGTCGGGGTAGAAGTTCTCGTCCACGTCCATCTTCCCGCTCAGGGAGTAGCCGAAGGAGGCCAAGCCAGGGAGCCCCAGCTGCTCTCCGTGGATTACCTGGGGGGGAGGAGGCACCGGAGACAAGCTGGAGGGTAGGATCTGGAGCCGGAGGGGGGGGGAAGGGGGGGATCCCGGGAGAATAAAAGGGGGTTGGTGAGCTAAAGGAGGGAAGGCCCCAGCCCCGGTCCTTCATACCTGCTGGGGCTGCTGGCGGAGACCCCTGGAGCTGCTGTGGTAGATGTACACTGTGCCCAAGCCCTCAAACGGAGCGCCCACAGCAATGTCTGCAAAAGAGAGGCAGAGGGAGGTCACCCTGGGGACTGTGGGCCCCCCGTCTCCCCAATCCTGAGTCCCAAGGCCTTGACCTCACCCCTCCAGGCAGTGCTGAAACCACCAGGACACAGAGCTCTGTGGCTCAGGATTAAAACCGGGACTGACGGACACCCAGGTGCCTCTTGTATATGTGAGAAAGGAGGTCCGGGAGAGGGAAGTGACTGACTCAGTCAGACAGCTAGTTAGTGTCTCAGACAACTAGTTAGTGTCTCAGACAGTTAGTGAATCAGAAGGCCTACCCTCCTGAGTCCCGCCAGCAGCTGCTGTTCATTTTCCCTTATTACAGTGCCTTCCATCTCCCCCACCAACCTCCCCTGCAGACACCTGCTTCTCCTGATGTCATTTACCCACAGGGTCACCCA
Source organism: Lasiurus borealis (assembly GCA_004026805.1). NCBI lineage: Eukaryota > Metazoa > Chordata > Mammalia > Chiroptera > Vespertilionidae > Lasiurus > Lasiurus borealis. The sequence continues at coordinate 12,266 of PVJN01038285.1, forward strand.
AGCCGGGACTCCCCACCACTGACTGTGCCAGGTAGGTGTCAAGCACTCATTCTGCTTAATCCTCACAAGGGTGCTGGCTGTCCGTACCACTGCCCCCCACTTTACAGAGGAAGAAACCGACTCAGAAAACTCAGAGTCACACAGCTGGTGGGTAGAAAAGAGGATCCCGGAGGCCATGTATCTCTGGCACGAAGGGGGTTGTGGGGGATTGTGGGGGGCTGGGATTTTAATCACAACACTACAGTGTTAAGTGTTCAGACTTGTAAAATTCCAACCATTATTTCCCCGAATCAATCCAAACTGTTTTAGCTTCTTAAACTCGACTCCGCTCTGAGCTGGCTGCGTTTGATCTGATAAGTCCTAAGCAAACAGAATGCCAAGCTTGTTGGAAAAGTATGCGGAGGAAGAGTAAGTGGGTCGTAAGTGGAGGCCGGTGACTCCGGCGGCCTCGGGAAGTGCTTTGGCTGCATCAGCGGACTCTCTGTCCCCTGCTGGGACACTCTGGCGGCTCCTCTGGCTTTCAGTTGTGTTCGGGGAAACTGAGGTGCCAGGGAAGTGACTTCCAGATGCGCCAGGTGCTCCCATGGCAACCAGGCTAACAGCCAGGGCTGATGGGACCCCTCCGTGCCGCAGAGTTCTGGTGGCATCCTCTATACCCAGCTCTTCACCTGCCCCTCCTGAGACACTGCATTCCTGATTTTAACACCCCAGCCTTGCTCGCCTCCATCCGTCCCACATCTCCTTCCAGAATGATCATTCAAGGTACCAGGGCACCCAGCTCTCATATCGATCCCTGCCCCCAGACCTTCTCTGGACACCCCTCTATCATGACCCACATATAAAGCCTGCTTTCAACGACATCCCCCTCCCCTCTCCCCCACTCTCTCTCTCTCGCCTCCTCTCTGAAATGGACACCCCACACCTGCTGGATCTGGGTACCTCAGGCAAGTGTCCTACCTCATCTTGTCCCCCTCTGCTCCCTGCCACGCTGCACACTCAGCCCGGCCTTTGATGCCCGCAGGAAGTTCCCTCCTCGCTGCGGTGGCTCCCTCTCCACATCCTCTCTCTAGTGCTGCTGCAAGCACCCAGGCCTGGGCCCCATCTCATCTCATCTTCGGGCCCTGCCAACCTTGGTATGCAGCTGGCACTCGGTCAGTGGGGGGGCTGGGGCGGGGGTGCTGGCTCATACCTTGGAACCCGTCCTGGTTGATGTCATCAATGCTGGCCACGGAGAAGCCAAAGGCAGAGCCGCTGGGGCCGTGAAGGAGGAGGGAGGGATGGGCGGGGAAGGACGTGCCGGCCTGGTTCATGAAGACATAGACGGCACCCCCGATTTCTTCCTTCTGCTCGAAGTAGTAGGGGGCACCCACCAGGAGGTCCTGCCACCTGCACGGAAGAGAAGGAGGGGGACATGGGAGTGTGAGGCCAGCCATCCATATGCGGCCTGATGGTGGTTTAGCAGGCATAACTGCACAAATGGCATCTCTGGCCATGCGTTGCAGGCAAGCCAAGGAAATGCCAACGTCGGATAGAAAACACATGCGAGGAAGACGTGCACGCACAGATCACGCCCAAACAGCCCGCATGCACTAGCGCCAGGGAAATGACCGGCACAGACAAGGAGAAGCAGGTGTCGTGCAATTGACACGCAAACGCCTAGAATCCCGTTAAGTCTGATCGCAAATCAACAGACCAGATTCGTTTGCACATCCCGGCAGCAGCACGCACACAGATGCAAGCCCCGCTTTCTCTGCCGTGGCAAGCCCGCCCCCCTCCCCACTCTCCCTGGCCCCAGAGGAGGTGCCTGGATTCTCACCCATCATTGTTCAGGTCTGCCAGGGCAATGGCGCTGCCAAAATAGGAGCCCACCTGAGTGCCCTCCAGCACCTGCCGCCTCCGCAGGTCTCCGCCTACCTCCTGGCTCAGCAAGAAGACAGCACCCATATGTCGGTGCCGCGGGGCACCCGTCACAATGGTGATGTCTGTAGGGTGCAGGATGGCACTGCCCACCTGCACCGTGTACCCTGGGATGGGGGAAGGCGGTCATTCAAGGCCCCGGTAAACTTTGTTGCCTTCTACTCTGGGTGTACCCCTAAGGTCACCCCCCCATTATCTTCTATTCCTCTAAGTTGGGCAAGAAAGTGGTTTCTGGATGCCCACCCCCAGTCCTGTCTGCACATTGGCTGGTGAGCCCCAGGAGGGTAGGGACTTTGCATCTTGGCGCTAATGGAACTCAATGCCACTGGTTACATCTGTACCCTGGCCTCACCCTCCCACTAGGCACCCAGGGTGAGAGGGCCAGCGTGCCAGGGACGGAGCCCCTCCCCTCCTCTCCCACCCACTGGGCCACCACGACGGGACTCACCAATATAGAGGTTTCCTTGGTCCTCCTCGTCCTTATAACTGTATTCGGATAAGTCCCACTCCTTCCGCTGGATCATGTAGCTGTTTCCTTCAGGGGGATTTGGGGAGAGGGAGGATAAATCGCCACCCCTTTCCTCCACCAGGTCCAGGCCCCCTCCCCAGAGAAGGATAATGGTGCCCTTGCTCCCTGGAGCTACTGCTGGAGAGTTATCTGCTGCTCCACCCAGGTTCTAAAGGACCGGGGACTGGGGCGGGGAAGGGGGAAGGGGCAGGGAGTCAGGACCACAGGAGCGAGCAGAGAGAGGGCTCAGTTCAGGTGAGCACAGAGCTGTGACTAAGACCCGGGCCAAGGGCCAAGGTTCTGGGCTCCCTCTGCCTGTTGATTCTGCAACAACAGGGCACAGTGAGAGGAGGTGGGTCGCTGCCGCTACCGTCTGCGGGGCGGAGAAAAGCAGAGGCAGGGGTGTGGGCCGTCAGGCGTGTGTACCCTGGTAGTCACAAGCATGGGTCTTGGTACAAGGAAGTACTCCGCAGCCCCCAAAAGATTGACCTATATGTCTTGACATGAAAAAAAAAAATGCCCACCGTTTACTGAAAAGAGAAAAGGGAAAGTAGTGGAGCAGCCCATTTAGTGTGATTCTGTTTGAGGGTGTGCTGAAGGCACCTCTGTATTCTAAAGTATGTCTGGAGGGTCCACAAGATGGAGTGCGCACTGGGAAATGGGACAAGGGGGATGGGTGATGGCAGGGATGAGAGAAGGGACACTTTTGCTCTTTATTTTACCAAATCCGACTGTACCATTCAGCAGTTGTACCAGGAATGTTGTGTTTTTAAAACTCAGTTTTTAAATGGTTCCACTAAGACTCAAATGGACCTGCATTCTAATTCAGGTTTCACAGCTTGCTGTTGGCTTGAGCAATTTACTTCACTTCTCTGAGGCTCAATTTTCTGTAAAATGGGTAGAATAATACTTGCCTCGTAGAGTATCTGAAGGTTAATTAAGATAATATGTGTAAAGCCTCTAGCTGCTAGAGTCTAGCACATAGTAAGTGCTTTCTTTCTTTCTAATATATTTTATTGATTTTTTACAGAGAGGAAGGGAAAGGGATAGAGAGTTAGAAATATCGATGAGAGAGACATGGATCAGCTGCCTCCTGCATACCCCCCTACTGGGGATGTGCCCGCAACCAAGGCACATGCCCTTGACCGGAATCGAACACGGGACCTTTCAGTCCGCAGACCACCGCTCTATCCACTGAGCCAAACCGGTTTCGTCAGTAAACACTTTCAAATCGTAGGGCTGGTGGTGGTTGCTGATACTGGCAAAGGGGGTCTGCCTCCTCTGTCCCCTAGTGTGGAGGGTCCTGGCCAGCTGTCCCCGTGGCTAACTGGAGCGGGTGGTCTCCACTCCTCCTCTAACCCCTGGGGTCCTCACCTTTCCAGTTGTAGGCACCGGGAGCACCGAAGTACACGGTGTTCTTGGTGAGGCCACCGCTGGTGCCCAGCTGGCACATGCCCGTGTCCAGGTAGTCCGTGTTGCTGTTGCACATCTCGTTGTGGTAGGTCTGCCAGTCATCGGAGGGGTCCAGCTTCAGGTTGTTGCCCCGCACGTAGCACTTGCCCACCATGCGCCACTGCTCCTCCGACCCCGACCACAGCACCTGGGTGTAGCGGTGGGCACAGACCTGGGGACCCCACCCCAGCACACGGCCTGAGCCTGCAGCAGGGACTCCAGGCCAGCAGTCCCTGGGTCCTGTACACACCTCTGGCTTGGCAGGAGAGGAGCTGAAAGGGTCCCCCTAGTTTTTTTTTTTTTTCTTCCCAGAGGGATGCCTGCACCTGCATCTCCTCTCCAGAAATCTGCTCTGAAGGTTGGAGACACTCTTTGCAAGGCCAGAAGGTACTGGATTTGAGAGCGGCTCAGAGATTCTGGCAAAAGGAAAAGGGGAAGGGATGAAGGAATGTGGGTTCAAGCTCTCAGGTCTTAAAGGAGCTAGATTGCCGGGTGATTAAGGAACTTGCTTCTCTGCTGTCCCCAGATGACCCTGCCCTCTTAATGAAAGGACAACTAACAACAACAGCAGCAGCAGCTAAAGCGGAGCCCTTACTACATGCCAGACACAAGTCCAAGCTCCTCATATATGCAGCCTTTGAAGCCTCCCAACAACACTAGGGAGAAGGGACACTTACTTTCTCCATGTTAGAGGCACAGAGAGTCAGCCTCTGTCTAACATCTCACATCTCAGGAGAGGCCGTCTGACTTTGCAGTCTAAGCTGTCACGCACCAGGCTGCGCCGCCTCTCCCGTAGCTTCTCCCCGCACACGCTCCATAAATAGTTGTTGGGCAAATCCATCAGAACAGGATGCGTGTACAACAGCCAGGGGGCAGGCGGGAACCCAGCACCGGGCCTGGTTTGTGTTGGCTTACGTTCTGTGTCCCTTCCAGCTGTGAGCGTCCCTCCCGCTGGCCCAGCCTGACCTGTCACCACTACGTTCCTGGTGCTGGCACAGTGCCTGGCACACAATAGGTGCTCACTAAAAACTGGCTGAAGGAACTGGTAGATGGGTGAGCAGACAATGCTGAAGCACCCAGTATGTTGAACTGCCTTAAGTGGGTCCTAGCCCCACACCATCCATGGCAGAGGTCTAGCATAAAGGTGTGTGAGTGAAGGGATGCAAACCCGGAGCTTAAAACATTGGTCAAATGTGGAGGGCCCAGCAGTGACGGGCATCATGGTTGACTGATGGAAAGTGGGCACACTTTCTAGAAGGCTGTAAATGCGCGATTTCTTCAACGGATGTTGGTAACACAGGCGTGTAATTTTCAAAACTCAACGAAATGTACAATATGTACGTTTTGCTGTATGTAAATCTTTTATCAGTTTTTAAAATCTCTTTCTCTCTGGGACTCAGAAACCCAGCGCTGAAGAATGTGGGCAGGATGCCCAGCTGGCATGGCTCGGTGGTTGAGCATTGACTTAGGAACCAGGAGGTCACGGTTAGATTCCCAGTCAGGGCATATGCCCTGGTTTTGGGCTCAATCCCCAGTGTGGGGAGTGCAGGAGGCAGCCGATCGATGAATCTCTCTCATCATTGATGTTTCTATCTCTCTCTCCTTCTCCCTTCCTCTATGAAATCAATAAAATCTATTTAAAAGAAGAAAAAGAAAGAACAGGGCAGGAGGTGACAACTGATAGAGCAGGCCCTCAGACCCAAACCAAGTGAGCTGGGGTCAGCAGGAGCTGGCGTCAGCAGGATTGTCTCTCTCCCGCCAGCCAGCCAGCCAGCCTCCCCGGAAGGAGCAAGACCAGGCACATGGCCTGAGGGCCTCTCTGCCCTTTTCTCTGCTGTTCCTGTAGCTGTTCCCACGAAGGGTGAGCAACCCAGGGGGGAGCAGGGGTGGGGCAGGGAGGAAGTGTGATTCAGATAGGACCCAGGCCATGCTGGGTCTTGGGAGAGTGCCAGGACCCCTTCTCCCTGCCCTCCCCCCTCCCCCCGCCATAAATGCAGGGTTGAGACACAGCCATAGACGTAGTCATTTGCAAAGCCCCGGCTCATGCACCAAGGACCCCCTCTGTCCTCTGATTTCTCCACAGCTGGGGAAGATGAAGGAGAGGGCTGAATGGCACAGGGGGGGGGGGGGCGGCGACTTGAGTGTCCACTTACCAGGACTCTGCCTGCAGGGCCCTGGCTGGCCACAGTCACCCCAAGCCACATGTCCTCAATTTTGTGACGGTCAGGGTCACCTGTGGGCATGGGAGGGATCATGGGTCAGGGTACGCCATCCTCAGTGCCCAGAACTTCCAGAGGGAGGGGTTGGTCCCTCTCGGATCCTCCACTCTAGCAGGGCAGCGGTCCCTCCTCCCTCCTCCAGGTCTCCCTCCTCCCGCCCAGTCTGAGCTCCACAAATCCCATATGGTCCCATTCTCCTCTAAGACTCCCTCTCCCCAACTGGACAAGAAGTGACTAAAATCTGCCACGGTGAGCCTTCATCTCCTCCAGGTCATCTCTCTCTCTGCTCCCCCCTCCACCAGGCTCCTGACCCAGCATTGACTCCCAGCCCCTGCCCCTCACTTTTCTCTGTGATGTCCATCCTCTCACAGTCGTCCTTGTGGGCACTGAGCGGGCACAGGTACACGGCACCGGTCCGGTTGGTGTAGCCGTCAGACATGGCGAGGTCACGGGGAGCACCCACCAGGAGCCTGTGGGGCAAGGAGGTAGAGGGCCTGGGCTCAGACTCCCCAAAGTCCACTTCAAACAGCTTGCTGTTTAACACGCACTCACTGAGCATCTGCTCTGCCAGGCTGCGTGCCAGGCTCCGGGGGCAGGAGATAAATGGGTCTCAGCCCCCTGACCTCCAGGAGCAGGCCCGTAAGAGAAGGCAGGCAGGAACAGAACCCTGCAGAGGAAAGCAGGGTGCCAGCCAGCCCCGATTCTGCAGGAGGGGCAGCCAGGGGAGAGGGGACCTGGTCTGAGTCTGAGAACGATGACCAGGCTGCTAGGGGAGGAAGGACACTCAGACATATGTGTGGCGTGTGCCCGGGGCCAGGAAACATGAGCAAGCAGGATGACTCAGGTATCTGCAGGCTCCTGGCACAGCTGGAATCCAGGAGCCTGCGGAGAGACAGAGTGCAGGGGGCAAGGCGCCTGGGAGAGCCATGGAGGTCAGGTCTGGGAGTCACATGGTCAGATCTGGGTTCTGGAAGGAATGCTTTGGCCTCTGAGATGAAGGCAGGCCGAAAGAGAGCAAGCCCGGAGGAATCCTGGCGCAGGGTTCGCCTTCCGGGAGGACCCCGGGAGAAAACGTGTATGAGGTGGCGTGGGGTCAGTTGTGGGGACCCTGGGTCCTTCCACTCTAAAGCCATCATTAGATGGAGGAGGAGTGGACCCCTGAGGAATCTGAATGATGTTTACACCGCCACCCCTAGGGCCACCTTAAGACAGGCACACGGGTACTGGGTGGCACCGGGTACTTGACATTTTGGACATTCTGTCCCCAAGGCAGTGTTCTTGGCAAGTGGGAATGCGAGTGGGCATGGGTGAGGACTATCACCTGGTCCCCAGCCTGCCCATCTTTAGGGATATTGACAATAAGTTCTCACAAGGTGTCCCAGCCACCTATGGCTACCAGAGAGGTGGCGAGAGGACAGAAAGGCAGGGGATTTGCCTCGGAATCATATCCCAAGAGTCCTTGGGCCACCAGCATCAGAAAGCCCTGGGATTTGTGTTCAAAAGGCAAATTCCTCAGCCCATCACAGACCACCTGCAATGAGTATGAGTATTAAAACCTGCATATTTATCATGTCCCATAAGCTGGTTCCAAGTTTGAGAACCCAGTTCTACCACTCCTCACTCTCCCGGCATCATCTCTCTGTAGCCTCTGGACCTTCTGCCAGGGCCGCCTCTTTGATTGTGATGGACCCAGCCTCCTGGGTGGCAGGCACCTCCTAGGAGCCCCTCCGTGGGGCCCCAGCAATACCCGCACCCGGAGGCTCCCAGCTCAGAACTCCGGCTCTGGGCCGCCTGCCAGAGTCTGGAGGTGCCGAGCCATCCCCCGCCTGCAGCTCTCGCCTGGAACCTGAGAGTGAAGGTTTCAGGGAGTGGGCAGGGCGGGGACCAGGCATGCCAGGACTTGGGTGCCTCTGCCCACTGGGTGTCAGGAATGCACGGCCTGGAGGGGCTGGGAAGGGGGTGGGGCCCCTGCCTGCACCTTACACCTCAGCTCAGCCCTTACCCTGGGGCAGAGTGAGGCAGTGCCAGGCAGGAAGGCTGGCAGGGGCCCAGGGTGGCAGCCAGGCCCAGTTAGTCATCTCTG
>PVJN01038286.1:0-20442 GCA_004026805.1 Lasiurus borealis
GGGGCCACCACCATCTATGTTGCATTGATTTGCATACTCACTTCTGATTGGCTGGTGGGTATTGTGAAGTGATAGTCAATTTGCATATTATCTTTTATTAGTGTAGATTTTATATCCTTGTTCTAGAGAGTAATATTCTAACATAAGTTTTTACTCTAAAGAAACTTTAGATCTGGAAATAGCCACATACTGGATTTGTAACATTGGATAAATCTTGAATCCACTATAACTGTTTCCTTATTTACCAACTAGAACTAATAATATCCCTCTCAGAGGTTATTGTTATTTCTCATTAATATACCTGGTGTTTATAGAGGATGGCTAAACTAATATTTTGAGCTCAAGAGGTTGATATCCAAGAAGAAACAAGCCATAGACCCCATACTGTTATGTTAACAGAAACTGCATATGGAAAATACCAGGAGATTTCAGAACAAGTGTATAAGAAAGATGAAGAGAGAGGTGACATCTGTCAGAGGAATTGAAAGTCACCATACATTATTTAGAAGCAACTTTTAAGTTGGAACCTAGATTCCAGGCAAATTTTACTCACAGTACTTAAGTCTCTGTCTCATTAAGCTACCCTCTGTCACCTCTCTGCAAAAGTGTCTGCTTCTTGTTTAAGAGTAGTTGACCCTTTAAACTTGAATATGCTGTCCTGGATAGCATTATGGCCCTAGAAAAGTTGATTTTTAGTGACTTTCTATTACTATAGAGTCTTTGCAGGCCTTTGAAACTCCTTGTAACTCTCTTTCATTGAGGCCATTCCAATCCTCAGTTATTAATTCTGTGATTATTTAAATATTTATAACTTCCCTCAAAACTTACATGTTCCATGAGGACAAGTCTATACTACTTACCCAGTGCATAGGATAGTGTCTGACAGGTAGTAAGAGCTCAATAAACAATTGGTGAATGAATTAAAAATGAGTGTCAGGTCTCTCATCTCTACTGTATCACTCCACCAAAATCACCCAAAAAGTAGGTTCAATAATCTTTGTTGAACCTGAATGTTAAGAAAAGAAAACGATTCCAATAAAATTAATTTACCTCAAATATAACCCAACTGTCCCTACTAACAAGGCAACACATTTTAAAAGAGAACCTATCAAGCCAATGAAAGACTATGTAATGGTGAAATTGATGACTAGAGGGATATTTAATAGAAAAGAGATAGACATGCATTTTAAAGAATTTTCACATGGTCTTCAAATTATACCATCTGTATAATTGTTTAATCATAAAGTTGACCAGGAGGAAAAGATAGAGAAGCAAAAGAGCATTTGAAAACAAAACACATACAGTGGTACTTCAAGATACCAGTGCCCTAACGAGATTTTTGAGATACAAGCTGTCGAGCAAGTGATTTTTTGCTTTGAAATAAGAGCAACATTTGAGATACCAGAAATCCCGTGGATCGGCCGGCTGCACATGACCCATCAGTTTACCGTGAATCGAGCATCTCATAGTTTCCCACGCCTCAGTCAGTGTGCTTATTTACCTTGTTGTCCAAGTATCTTTTGTGCATTTACATATTTTATCACATTTCTTTTTATAACCATGGGTCCGAAGAAAGCAAGTGGAAAGGTCAGTGCTCAGAAGAGGATGATGTCTATTGAATTAAAGCGTGAAATCATAGAAAAATATGAGCAAGGTGTGTGAGTGGCTGTCTTGGCAAGGCAGTACGGGCGTAGTACTTCAACAATATGCACTGTGCTTAAACAGAAGGGGTCGATAAAGGGTATAATGCCAGATAAGGGCATTACAATAATTTCTAAGCTCCGTAGCTCTCTTCATGAAAAGATGGAGAGTCTACTGATGGTGACAGAGAAGCAGCTTAAAGGAGATACATTAACACCGGGCATCATATGCGAGAAGGTGCGAGTGATTTACGATGATTTGCTGGAGCAGACCCCGCGCACTTCCACGGACAAAAGCATTGAAAGACTCACTTAAAGCCAGTAGAGACTGGTTTGATAACTTCAGGAAAAGGTCCGATATTCAATCCATCGTCAGGCATGGTGAGGCAGCAAGTTCGGATGTGAAGGCAGCTGAGGATTACCTCAAAACTTTTCCCAAACTGGTAGAAGCCAAAGGATATATCCCCAGCAAGTCTTCAACTGTGACGAGACAGGGCTTTTTCTGGAAGAAGGTGCCAAATAGGACTTACATAACGGCAGAGGAGAAGGTGATGTCAGGCCACAAACCCATGAAGGAGAGGGTAACTCTCGCACTGTGAGCCAATGCGAGTGGCGATTGCAAGATCAAGCCTCTGCTCATATACCATTCAGAAAACCCCAGAGTCTTTAAATCACATAAGATTTTAAAAGATAAACTGCAAGTTATGTGGAGGGCAAACCCGAAGGCATGGGTCACCTGGCAGTTCTTTGTGGAGTGGGTAAACCTGGTTTTCCGCCCTTCTGGTAAGAAATATCTGCAGGAAAACAACCTAACCATGCAAGCCCTCCTCGTCCTGGACAACGCTCCTGCTAACCCACGGAACCTCGAACATGAACTCTGTGAAGAGTTCAATTTATAAAGGTTGTCTACCTACCTCCCAACACCACTCCTATCCTGCAGCCCATGGATCAGGAGGTGATTTCTAATTTTAAAAAGCTGTACATCAAGCACCTGTTCCAGTGCTGCTTTGAGTGATGGAGAACACAAACCTCAATCTTCGAGAGTTCTGGAAGAACCACTTTAACATTGTGATATGCCTCAAAATTATTGATCAGGCCTGGCTGGGTGTTACAACGAGGACTTTGACCTCTGCATGGAAGAATATGTGGCCTGAGGCCATAGCCAAAAGGACCTTTGAAGGATTCGAACCCAAGGTGCCAGTGAAGGAGGAGATAGTGTCTCTGGAAAAATCCAAAGACCAGTAGCAATTAAGTTCAGTGAAGATTAGTTAAGTTACATTTAGTTTAGGGATAACGTGTAGCATTAAGAGTGTAATGAGTAGGTAAATACACTTTATAAAACCAGTTTATTCCTTTACATTCTCTTTTATTATGTTTTATACAATATTTGTCATTTATAAATACATTTTTCTTATTCAGAAACATGTAACAAGAATAACTGGGGTGGCATTTTGAGGGCTGAATGGATTAACAGCATTTCAATTGATTTCAATGGGGAACTTTGCTTTGAGATATGAGCAACTTGATATATGAGCAAGGTTATGGAATGAATTAAACTCATATCTTGAGGTACCACTGTACTTTTTCATAAGTGAGATAATTTTTATTCACTCTATACTCATTAAAAGTAAGAAAACTTAAATTAAATGTGTACTAGAAATTATAATAACTATCTTTGAAATGTAAACACTGGGGTGAATGAAGAGCAATTAAAGAATATGGCCAGAAATATTCCATAGTGCATTCTAATGTAGCCAGATTTTAGATTGTGCTTTTGATGTTGCTTTATTTGGAAATACTTTACCCTAATGTGATATGTACCAAAATAACTTAGGCAATTATATCCTTTTTTCCTTTAGCAAGAATGAGCTGTAAAACATTATGTGCTTGGATATAAACTGAAATCATAGGACTCAGGAGGTAATTCCTCATCATAAATGCTAACTCTATATAAAGAATAAAAGAGTAGCAATTCTGTAAAGAGTGTGGATTTTCATCTGAATGTTGGGATGCTAAACCAAATTATATAAATACTTGGTTTGGATTGAAAATCAACTCATTGAGCAATGTGTCAATGGCACTAAAAACTGCATGTGTCTTATTTTATACATATCATCTGCTCCATTTGCCTTTAATTTACTGCATAAGCAGTGTGACCACATTTCACTATGGAAATGAAGACAACCTCATACTCATTCAGAGCAATAATTATGGATTACAGAAAGATAACATAATGAGAAGATCCTGTTTGCATAAAATTGCTACTTGAGTGTTGGATACCAGTGTTGAAGTTATCAGGATTTGACATACCTGCCAGACTCAGCTGTGGCTCCAATGGGAAATACAAATTTAATATGAGTGCTGAAAATGTTGAAGCCTCTAAGATTTATGGGGATGGACATCTCAGCTGATGTAACAAGTTATCTTTCTGTATAATAGCATTATCATGTGCCTGCCAACTTACTAACCATTTATGAGGAATATTTCACTTCAGATTTAAAATAGCCTCATGAGGTCAGACTATTAATATTATTCCCATTTGACAGATAAAGAAAGTAACTTGTTTAAAACCATGCAGTTTGGACAGTGGCAGAACTAAAACACTGGATCTGAATAGAGATTTCAAATCCTCTTCTTTCTCTTTAATTATCTTCCATCCATGTAGTTGTCCATCCATCTATTCATTTCTTGCCCACCTCACCTCCATCTGTCCATCTAACCATATTCTTTCCCTGTCTTTCTCTGTACCTTCATGTATCTCTCTATGTACCTCTCTGTCTCTGTCTGTGTACTTTTCTATCTCTGTCCCCTTAACTCCATATCAGCCCTAATGAGCTTCTGTTACTCTTATTTCATGTCTTAATTCTTCATTTCCTGTCTTCTCTCATTCTTTTAATATATATTTATTCTCCATCCATCCATTCACCTATTCATCTATCTATCCACTATGCTTTCCACACCTCTAAATCCTTTTCTGAATAAGTCATATATACTTTATAATTTCCTATGGGGTCTATCTGCCTTTCTCTGTCTCTGTCTTTCTCACACATTCTCTCTATTCTTTCACCTTCAAACTTCTCCCCTCTCTCTACTGAAAGTTAGTGTTCATCAGGTATTTTAAGCATGTTCTTGCATGTTCTTATCATTTGCCAAATCCAATGTCAGAAAATATGTTTCCATGTGTTGAAGGTCTATGCCTTGTTAAGGCAATAAGACCTCTATACATGGCTCAACCAAAGTGAACCCTGTTGCTACTAGCTGAAAAACAAAGTATTAAAGAAAAAATATTGATGGTTCTTTCACATTTGTACACATTTTATGAGTGGGGCACTAACTTCCTTTTGTTTCTGAGTATCTTTTCAAGGATGTCTGCAACTCCATCTGAAGCTAAGGACAAGTTTGCTTACATTTTTTATAAGACAAACAGTACCTCATTCTGGACGACAAGAAAGGCATCCTTACCATTAAGGATAATAAAATAATGTCACCTGTGAGCAAAGGGAGGCCATACCTGGCCAATGTAAAATTCAGATTTCTGAAGCTTAAGGTTCTTCTCATACTACATGTGAGGCAACTCCTTGGGCACATCCATGTAGCCACTGTTGGACTTGAGAGTAAGGAAAACTGACAAAAATAAGTTGATGTTTTTGCTGCTTACTGTGCCTGAGTAATAAAATCCTCTGTGTCTGATACTGGGGTCTTCTATGTTCTTCAGACATCCATGAAAGTGTAGCAGGCTAACACATTAGATTGCAAATAGCTAAACTTGTAACCCCTTCACAGTCTTGCCTCAAAGCTGTACCTTTATTCATTCTCCTTTATACCAGCAAAATACTATATATATATATATATATATATATATATATATATATATATATATATATATATTGAAAAGGAGAATGTTTGTGTCTCTCTCATATAGATGTAACTCTCTATGTGTCTCTCCCCCTCCCTTCCATTCTCTCTAAAAATCATTGGGAAAATATCCACAGTGAGAATTAACATAAAATAGCATTATTTCAACTGCAAACTCAGGTCTCCCTTGCTCTATATGCTGTTTTAATAAGGAAGGAAGGAAAGCCCTTTCTATCCATCTTTTTCAGTGTCTACACACTTAATTTTGTGGGGTGATTTTTAATTGGGTGTAACTGGTCATGTTCAAGCTTTACTGCCTTTCAAAGGCCAATGCAATGAAGGGTTCATATGGCAATATGGCTTGGAAGGATACAGGTATATCAGCTGCCTCTGGTGTCCTAGCTCACATTCTCTCAGCCTCATCTCTGATCCCAGTTGTGCTTTTAGCAAGCAGGTATTTACAGGCTTCTACTGATTTTATACCGACCATGTCTCATCTTAATTGTGCTCTCTGAGTCTTTTCTTTCCATTATGGGACTTCTCTGATGTTCCAAAAGCTAGCAACAGTCCACTCATTGGGCATGAAACACTTCTGGAAGTATAAGGCTGGTGGTGTCCCCAGAGACAGTCCTCAAACATGGAGTCCTAATTCAGAGAGCCATCTCCAAGTTGTTTAGAAAACCTTTGGAAGAATCAAATTCAAGGGGCCCACAGTAGTGACCTTAACAAAGTACACTCTCATACTGGTTTTTCCTTCTTTTTTCACTCCCCTTTGTGCCTTTCTTCTAATCTCTGGGATCACCTCATAAATAATCTACTTGTATACAAGTCCTTGTTTCAGGTTCTACTTCTGAGGGAAATAAAAGCTAATGTAATGATAGAGTAAAATGATCAATGCCTTTGAAACCAGACAGACCTGAGTCTGTACTTTATGCCTTGAAGATCTTCAACCTTTGTGAGCATCAACTTCTTCATTTGCAAGATTGGGGATACAATGCTTACTTTGTACAGGTAGGGAATAGTGATAATGGATAAAAATCATGCAGTCCTTATCACACAGACTATCACAGCATCAGTCTTCAACAAATAGCAGTAATTGTTGTTAGTATAGCCTGAGCAAATCCCAGGGGCATAAATCCCATTGTTCTAACATCAGTGACTATCTGGGGATTGCTAAACTGAAGGACTTTATCACTTTAAGGATCCAAAACCACATGCATTATTTATAAATTGCTGTTTATAGAAATGGCTGCATCACAAATAGCTTTTGAATTCCATACAATTATTTATGTGTTTGTAGAAAAATAACACATATGAGGAATTAAGCCATGTTATTGCTTTTCTTTCTCTTCTTAATTCATTCTGCCCTTCCTTTTCACCTCTATCTATTCATCCTACTATTGTCTATTTGTGGGCTCAGGAGAATAAGAAATTACAAGTTTAGAAATAGTCAGTTCTTTTATTTATTTTATCTTTTTAAATTTTATAAACCTAGAGCAGAGGCCATAGCTTTTAAAGAAATTTTTTATTCTTTTTAAATAGTAGTAAATTCTCAGAGCATAAATCAAGTTAAGGAATTGGATTCAGATGGAAAGAATGGCAAACCTAAACAGGTAAGAATAGATCGAGAGATGATCCAGCCTTTCCTTTAGTGCCACCCAGTGAGCCCTCTCTCTTACCTCCCTACGTACTGTGTAGGAGATAAGCATTGCAGTAAGCACTGTGTGTTTCCTTCAGTGGGGAAAATGTTAATTGTTCTTTGTGTTATCATCCACTGAAAACTACCTTCAATAGAAGTTAGATTTGCAGATGGGCTCCTGAGGTAACTTTGAACTTTCTCAATTTCTTTTCAGAATCCAAAGACATCTAGAAGATCCTAAATAAAGAATGGGCCCAATGTGAAGGTAGGAGAGGGTACATCTATTATCTGACACTCAGAGTAAATATCTACCCCAGGCCAGAACAGCAGTAAACCAAACCCTATGACAAATGCTTTATTTATCAAAATATATAATATATTGAAAGGGTTCAGAACATGCCACTCCAAAATATGCTGTTCTGGCATATTGACTATTTTGAATTAAAGACACCTGTAAAACAGCAAATACAAGAAAAGTACTGTGATCATTTTTCATTTTTTTAACAGCAGGAGAGGAAATTCTCATGTGGAAGATATACTCCCTATGCCAGAAGAAAAGGATCATTCTTATTAAGAATGAGAAGTTGAAATTGAGAGAATTCTATACATACAGCTCTTGTTAAACTCTTTATTTTCCTTTAGCCTCCCCACATAGTTTAGTTACTTGTCCACAATGGCCTCTCTTTCTTCAACCTAATACCAGGGCATGTAGATTTCACAATTTCTTTGTGTTTTCATTTCTCATAAAGGCTTCTGTTTATGTAAAGCTTGTATTAAATAAATGTGTATGCTTTTCTACTGTTGATCTAGCCTATGTCAACTTTTTCTCAGGCCCAGCTGGAATCGAAACAAAGAGAATAAAGGTAAAATGTTGCTTGCCCTAAACTTTATTACATGTTCGTCTGTTTTATGCTATGCATACTCTGTAGTTTCTGAGAATTCTGGAGAATGAATGTCCACACTCTTGTGGATTCCAGTTCCAGAGGAGGCCATTTCTATGAGACGTGAATCATGAACTTATCTTCAAATTCACTCTCCCACTTAATCCCAATTTATAATTTATGGAAGAAACCTATGTAACAGTCATGAGTGGATTAGAAAAATGGCTCTCTGGTAACACTCAAGCTAGGAGGCATGTCTGGCTGAAAGTGGTTCCCAACAATAGCTGAATAGTTACGATGCCTTGACTGTGGGCAACATACTTAGAACCTCTGAGATTATTATGCTCTCAGCAGGCAATGTGGTTTTTACATTGAAGACAGAGCAAAAGATGACAGCAGAAATTGTTTCCTTCACAATTGCAGTCTGGATCAATGCTTTTTAACTACATGAATTCCTCTTTACCAGGAAAGAGGTGTTGATTCATACAGGAGAGGGCAGTGTCCATCTCAATGACATTGAAAACGTATCTTTTCTCAGACCCATTACCTGACTCAAGAAAAACCTTTTTTTCAGGTCTCTCTATTTCAGCCCACTAATTGACAGTGAAATTTTAGCTACTAATTTCCTCAAAATCTAGTAGCTTAAAATAACAAGTTACCACACAGTTTCTGTGGGTTAGGAATCTAGATGGAGCTTAGCTAGGCTGCAGTCAAGCTGCCAGCTGGGCCTGCAATCTCATCCAAAGACTCCTTCACCACACATGCCTCTGCACAGGGCTCACAACACAACATCTGGCCGCAGTGTCAGATTTCTATAAAAGTCTCTACATGTTGCATTTGTGCTCTACATTTACCTGTGGGCAGGTAACCAGCAGTCCTTGAGTCAACACCAGTACACAGGCCATTTAGCTTTCTCTTTCCACATGTCTCTGTCTCCCAAGCCTTCCCCTTAATAGATATGTTCTAGGAATGTCAAGTCAGGCAAAAAAAGGAAGGAAGGAAGGAAGGAAGGAAGGAAGGAAGGAAGGAAGGAAGGAAGGAAGGAAGGAAGGAAGAAGGAAGGAAAGAAAGAAAGAAAGAAAGAAGGAAGGAAGGAAGGAAGGAAGGAAGGAAGGAAGGAAGGAAGGAAGGAAGGAAGGGAGGGAGGGAGGGAGGGAGGGAGGAAGGGAGGAAGGAAGGAAGGAAATAAAAAAAAGAGTCCAGCAATTTCCTAGCCCTGCAAATTATATGTGTGGGTCCAACTTGGATCACTTTCCCTTACACTTGTTCAAATCCAAATCTCTCTACTCACCTGGTTTGCTCTTTCTCTGAAGCTATAAATTCAGTAAACAAAAATTTATTATACTTATTAGTAAGAAACCACAGTCTCTTCTACACATATTCCCTCTCTCCCTACACCTGTCCTGCAACATATACATCCATTTGATCCAATGATTCAAATCTTGACATACTTTCTTGCCTCTTTTATTTTTATTTTTTATTTTGGCCCCAATGACATATGCCTAGCTCAAGCTCACATTATCTTCCAAATAAATTATTACAGTGGCCTATAAATTGCTTTTCTGTTTCCTCATCCCCCAACTTACTATAATGTATATAGTGAATCCAGAAAATCATTTATAAACCAGAGCTCTGAAAATTGTCCTACACTTTCTTGAAAGCATTTTTAGTACTTTTATAAGACCCACAATATAAAAATCAGTGATCCTTGACTACACATCAAAGCTCTCCATAGTGGGCAATGGTAGTGTCTTTTTTTGTAAGTATTGGCTTACTCCCAGGAGCATATTGAGAATGTCAGAGAGTTAACATCCTCAAGAAGAACCCCCACTTGCTGAAAGGCAGGAATTGGTGGATAAATATGTCAGCCTCCCAACTCCTTAGAGAACAATTCCCAGAGGAGACCAGAGCAAGATAAAACCAACAGTGGTAACCAATGTCCTGCCAAGCCATACTGGAGCCTCAGGTAAAATAGTTATGTAATGATTTTTATAGTATAATTTGAAGTTAGGATTGTGATACCTTAAGCTTCCCCCTCCTCTTCAGGATTGCTTTGCCTATTTGGCATCTTTTGTGGTTCCACACAAATTTGATAATTGTTTTTATATTTTTTTGAAAAGTGCCATTGAGATTTTTATAGGATGGCATTAAATCTTTATTTTGCTTTAGGTGCTGTGGCCATTTTAACCCTGTTGATTCTTCAAGTCCATGAACATAGGATATCTTTATATTTATTTGTTTCTTCTTCAATTACTTTCAATAATGTCTTGAGTTTTCATAGTATAAATTCTTTACATCCTTTGTTAAATTTATTCTTAGGTATTTTTTGTTTTGTTTTGTTACAGTCACAAGTGGACTATTTTTATTTCAATAAGATAAGAAATAACAAGTTTTGGAAAGGATGTGGAGAAAAGAAACCCTCTTATGCTGCTGGTGGGAATGTAAACTGGTGCAGCCACTATGGAAAACAGTAAGGAGGTTCCTTAAAATATTTAAGAATAGAGCTACCATATGACATGGTAATCCTTCTACTGGGATTCTACCTGAACATTTTGAAAAAAATATTCATAAAGTTATATATATTCCTATGTTCACTGCAGCATTATTCACAGTAGCCAAGAAATAGAAACAATCTAGGCTTCCTCCCATGGATGAATGAATAAATAAAATGTGGTACATATATACAATGGAATACTACTGAGCTGCACACAAAAAAATAAACAATGTCATTTTGAACAACATGGATGGATGTTGAGTATACAAAAGTCAGACAGAAGAGGACAAGACCATATGATTTCACTCCTATGTGGCATATAACATAAAGCAACAAATAAATAAATAAACAAGCAAAAAAAACATTTGACTCAATTAACTATATAGTGGTTACAAGAGAAGAATGAAGAGCAGGAAAGTAGAAGAAAGTAAAGGGAAGGGGTCAAATATATGATGACTGAAGACCAAACTTTTAGTGATAAGCACACAAAGCAATATATAGATGATGAACTCTAATATTGTACACTTTAAACTTATACAATCTTACTCCCCACCTAGAGGTTCTGTGCATGAAATTTGTACACTGGTAAGGGTGGTCCCTCAGCCTAGTTTGGACCTTCTCACAGTCCAGAACCCCTCACGAGATGTCCGCCTGCCAGCTTAAGCCAGTTCCCCACAAGGAATAACAAGTGTTGGAAAAAATTGCAGTTGGAAATCCCTCTCCCAGTACATGGGACCTCTTGCTCCTTACCACCTACCTGCTTGCTACTTCTTACCACTCAGCAAGCTGCTCCTCGGTGCAGCCACAAAGGCAGGAGAGGCTCCTGCCATAGCCACTGTGCCTACTAGTCATGAGCCTTATCTTTCTGTGTAGTTGTCTGTGGGCCTACTGTTCTCTTCCTTCTCATTTAGGGAGAGCAGCATGTGAGGGCAGAGCATGCTGTCGTGGAACACAGAAGTTGCCCAGAGCTGAGGGGAGTGGCCAGGCCCACAGGGTGAGAGGTGGATATAGAGGATGCTATCTCACCCATTGCGGAGTGGGCTAGCTGGACTTCATCTGCCTGACCCCACCCAGGGAGAGACTGAGCTTTTCCATTCTTCATTATTCCATCTGTAACACCAGTCACCCTTGCTAAGCTTCCCCCAAAGTGAGTTCAGCTCAATCCCTGAATGTAAAAGAGCACAGGGGTAGGGTAGGAGAGGCGGTCTCCACTCAGTGGCCACTGATTCCCAGAGACAGGACATGGTCGACAGGACCTGATCTCAGGACGGTGTACATAGCTGCAGAACATAGATCAGTTTCAAAAAAACTTGGGAGCACCCACCAAACAGCCAAGGGACCCAGAACACTGCTCTCCAATCGGCATAAACACTCGGACTCAGAGGAGCTCCACACACCACACTGAAAGGGCAGATTTTGCTTGTGATAAGGAGAGAGAACTACATAACCAGACACCTGGAGATGAAACACCATGGGCAGATCAAGAAACAGCCCGCATAAGAAAGAAAAGCAGGTATCACCAGAAAAGAAAGTAAACAAAATAGAAGAAATAAACTTGCCAGAGAAAGACTTCAGAAAAATGGTCATAAGGTGGCTGAAAAGAATGGAAGACAAAATTGACAATATGAATAAGAGCCAAGAGAAAATGATGGAGAACCAAGAGGAAATGCAGAATAATCAAGAAGAAATGAAAAAAATGATATCGCTGCTGTAAAGACCTCAATAGAAAGCATCAAAAGTAGACTAGAAGAACAGAGGACCAAATCAGTGAGCTAGAAGACAAGGTAGGAAAAAATACCCAAGTACAGCAGCTTCTAGAAAAAATAAATTAAAAAGCAATAGACAAGCCTAAGGGAATTTAGGATAACATGAAACAAACAAACAAAAAAAAAAACATCTGCATAATTGGGGTTCCAGAAAGAGTGGAAACTGAGCAAGAAATAGCAAACCTGTTTGAAGAAATAATGACAGAAAACTTCTCTGATATAGGAAAGAAAAAAACCCTCACAAATCCAAGAAGCTCACAGAGTCCCAAGCAAAATGAACCCCAAAAGACCAACACCAAGGCACATTATAATTAAATTGGCAAACACCAAAGACAAAGTAAGAATCTTAAAAGTGGCCAGAAAGAAACAGAAAGTTACCTACAAAGAAACCCCCATAAGACTAGCAACTGATTTCTCAACAGAAACTCATCAGGTGAGAAGGGAATAGAATGAAATATTCAAAGTCATGCAAAGGAAGGGTCTGAATCCAAGAATACTGTACCCACCAAGGATTTCAGTCAATATAAACTGATGAACAAAAGGACAGATACAGAGGCAGTAAAGCTTTAAACAGACTGTGAAATTACAGCAGGAAGATTAAAGTTAGGTGAGGTAGATAAGAGATCAATCAAAGGACTTGTATGCATGCATATAAGCATAACCAATGAACATAGACACTGGGGGATTGGGTATGCCTGGGAGGGAGAGGGGGCAATGGGGAGATATGTATAAAAAATTAATAAAAATTAAAAAAAAAATTGAAGGTGAAATCAGGAGCTTCACAGACAAAAAAGGACTATGAGAATATATTACCACCAAACCAGCAATGCAAGAAATGTTAAAGGGTCTGCTGTAAAAAAAAGAAATAGGAAGCAAAGAAGGAACACAAGGATAAAGAATAAAAATGGTGACAGATAAGTACCTATTAATAATAACTTTAAATGTAAATGGATTAAATGCTCCCATCAAAAGATACAGGGTAACTGATTGGATAAGAAAACAGGACCTATAGATCTACTGTCTACAAAATCTCACCCCAGAAAAAGAGATGCACACAGACTGAGGGTGAAGGGATGGAAAATGGTGTTTCAGGCAAATGGAATTGCAATACTTATATCTGACAAATTAGATCTCAAAGTGAAGGACATAACAAGAAATAAGGAAGGCCACTTCATAATAGTAAAGGGAACAATCCAAAAAGAAGAAATAACTCTGATAAACATATACACACCCAATATAGGAGCACTTACATACATGAAAAAACTCCTGGAGGATATCAAGGGAGAGATTGACAGCAATACAATCATAGTATGAGACTTTAATACCCCACTGTCACCACTGTACAAATCCTCTAAACAAAAATTCAGGAAAGAAACATCAATCCTAAGTGACTCACTAGACCAGATGGAATTAATTGACACCTTCAGAACATTTCACCCCAAAGCCACAGAATATATATTATTCTCAAGTGTACATGAGTCATTTTCAAAGATAGACCATATGTTGGGTCATAGGCAAAGTCTCTTCAAATCCAAGGAGATAAAAATCATATCAAGCATATTCTCAGATAAGGGTGGCATAAAACTGGAAATCAAATACAATAAAAACAATCTAAAGAAATCAAACACATGGAAACTTTACAATATGCTATGAAACAATGACTGAGTTACCAGAGAGATCAAGGAAGAAATAAAAAACATCATAGCAACAAATGACAATGAAAACACAACAATCCAAAATCAATGAGACACAGTAAAAGCAGTCTTGAGAACCAAGTTCATAGCTCTACAAGCCTAATGCAAAAAAACAAAAACAATGGTAACAAATGACCTAACCCTACAACTCACAGAATTAGAAAGAGAGCAACAAGAAGAGCCAAGTTTAAGCAAAAGGAAGGAAATAGTAAAGATCAGAGTGAAGATAAACAACATAGAGACCAAAGAAACAATTCAAAAGATCAACAAAACCAAGAGATGGTTCTTTGAAAGGATAAACAAGATCGATGGATCTCTAGCCAGGCTCACAAAGATGCAAAGGGAGAAGACCCCCCAAAAAAACAATAAAAAATGAAGGAGGAGAAATAACAACAGACCCCTCCCAAATACAAAGGATTCTTAAAAAAAGATACTATGAACAACTCTATTCCAACAAATTGGACAACCTGCAAGAAATAGACATATTCATAGAAAAATATAACCTTCCAAAACTCAATATGGAAGAATCTAAACATGTAAATAGTCCAATAATTATGATAGAAATTAAAGCAGTCATCAAAAAGCTTCCAGCAAACGAAAGCTGGGACCAGATGGCTACACTGGAGAGTTTTACCAAACATTCAAGGAAGAATTAAAACATATCCTCCTCAGACTATTCAAAAATATTCAAGAAGGAACACTTCCAAATACCTTCACCCTAATACCAAAACCAGATAAAGACAACACATCGGAAAAGAAATATAGGCCAATATCTCTCATGAACATAGATGCCAAAATGCTCAACAAAATTCTAGCAAATCAAATCCAGAAGTATATCAGAAAGATCATATACCATGACCAAGTAGGATTCATCCCAGGAATGCAAGGATGGTATAATATCTGCAAATTAATAAACGTGATATATCACATAAACATATTGAGAGATAAAAATCACATAGTCATATCAATTGATGCAGAAAAAGCATTTGACAAAATCCAACACCCTTTCTTGATAAAAACTCTCAGCAAAATGGGAATAGAAGGATCATACCACAACATAATAAAAGGCACATATGATAAACTCACAGCTACCATCATACTCAAAGGGCAAAAACTAAAACCATTCCCTCTAAGAACAGGAACAAGACAGGGATGCCCACTCTCACCTCTCCTGTTCGACATAATACTGGAAGTATTAGCCATTGCAATTAGATAAGAAGAAGAAATAAAAGGCATCCAAATTGGAAAAGAAGAAGTAAAGCTGTCCTTATTTACAGATGACATGATACTGTACATAAAAAAACCCAAAGGACACCATCCAAAAACTAATAGACTTAATAAATGAATTTGGCAATATAGCAGGACACAAAATTAATGCCAAGAAATCTATGGCATTTTTATACACTAATAGAAAATTAAAGAAAGAGGAACTAAAAAAGCAATCCCATTTACCATTGCACTAAAAATTTTAAGATACCTAGGAATAAATCTAACTAAGGAGGTAAAAAACCTAAACGCAGAAAACTACAGGACACTGAAAAAAGAGATAGAGGAAGACGTAAACAGATGAAAGAGCATACCATGCTCATGGGTTGGGAGAATCAACATCATTAAAATGTCCATACTACCCAAAGCAATCTATAGATTCAATGCACTCCCCATTAAAATACCAATGGCATATTTCACAGGCCTAGAAATAACTCTCCAAACATTCATCTGGAACAAAAAAAAAAGTCCCCGAATAACTACAGCAATCCTGAAAAAGAAGAATAAAGTAGGTGGGATCTCAATACCAGATTTTGAGCTATATTACAAAGCAACTGTTCTCAAAAGAGCCTGGTAATGGCACAACAACAGACACATAAACCAATGGAATAGAATAAAGAATCCAGATATCCACCCAAACCACTATGCTCAACTAATATTTGACAAAGGAGGCATGAACATACAATAGAGTCAAGACTCTTCAATAAATGGTGTTGGGAAAATTGGACAGATACATGCAAAAAATTAAAACTAGTACCCCAAATTACACCAAATACAAAAATAAACTCAAAATGGATAAAGGACTTAAACATTAGGTGGGAAACCATAAAAGTACTAGAGCAGTGGTTCTCAACCTTCCTAAGGCTGCGACCCTTGCATACAGTTCCTCCTGTGGTGGTGACCTCCAACCATGAAATTTTGCTACTGTTGTGCATTGTGATGTAAATATCTGCATTTTCCGGTGTTCTTAGGCAACCCCTGTGAAAGGGTCATTCGACCCCCAACAGAGTCATGACCCACAGGTTGAGAATCACTGTACTAGAGGAATTCACAGGCAGCATAATCTCAGACATATGCCTAAAGAACTTCTTCACTGATACTGCTCCAAGGGCAATGGAAGCTAACGAAAAAATAAACAAATTGGACTACATCAAAATAAAAAGCTTTTGCACAGCAAAAGAAACCATCATCAAAACAACAAGAAAGCCCACTGTATGGAAGAACATATTTGCAAATGTTATCACTGATAAAGGTTTAATCTCCAACATCTACAGCCAACTTATACAACTTAATAAAGGGAAGATAAATGATCCAATAAAAAAAAATGGGCAACGGGCCTAAATAGAACCTTTTCAACAGACAACAGAAGGAAGGCCAAGAGACACATGAAAACATTTTCAAAGCCATTAATTATCCAACAGATAAAAATCAAAATGACAATGTGATACCATCTCACACCTGTCAGAATCGCAATCATCAACAAATCAACAAATGACAAGTGTTGCTGAGGATCTGGAGAAAAAGGAATGTTCCTGCACAGCTGGTGGGAATGCAGACTGGTGCAGCCACTGTGGAGAACGGTATGGAGTTTCCTTAAAAAACTAAAAATGGAACTCCTATTTGACCCAGTAATCCCACTCTTAGAAATATATCCTAAGAAACTAGAAACACCAATCAGAAAGGATATATGCACCCCTATGTTCATAGCAGCACAATTTACAATACCTACAATCTGAAAATGGCTTAGGTGTCCTTCATCAGATGAGTGGATCAGAAAACTATAGTACTTCTAGACAATGGAATCTATGCTGCCATTAAAAAGAAGGAATTCTTACCATTTGCAGCAACCTGGATGGAACTGGAGAGCCTTATGCTAAGTGAAATAAGCCAGTCAGTGAAGGAGAAACACCACATGATCTCACTCATTTGTGGATAATAAAGAACATTATAAACTGATGAACAAAAGGATAGACACAGAAGCAGTAAAGCATCAAACAGAATTACAGCAGGAAGGTTAAGGAGAGGTGGGGTATTTAAGAGATCAATCAAAGGACTTATATGCATGCATGTAAGCATAACCAATGAACACAAGACATTGGGGGTTTAGGGTATGCTTGGGAGAATTGGGGGGCACAATGGAAAGATATGTATGCATGTAATACATTAATAAAAAACAACAACAACAAAAACAAAAATAAAAAACAAAAACAAACAAAAAATAACAAAAACTAAATATATACATACATACATACATACATACATTCATACATATAAAAGAAAAATGTTGGGAATGCAGACTTTTGTATAAGCCCCTATTCTAAAAGGTGAAAGTTTATTCACAATGTGGCAAAGACATCTTCAAGAGTAACTTACGTGGGTAAAGTCAGAGCCAAACCAGGCCATTTCTTTATCCAATCTCTCTGAGGCATGTGGTCAGAACAAAATCTCAGGTCTTCACTGGACACTTCTGGGTTTTTTTTAAGACTAAAGGGCAGTAGTCTGTCTCCATTCTTGTTCTTTGGGATTTTTTTCACCATTGAGTTAATGGATACGTACATTGGGGCAATCCTCTCAAGATACAATATTCCAGTTGCACCCATGTGAGGACCATAGCGCCCTTCAGAGGGA
This sequence comes from Lasiurus borealis, assembly GCA_004026805.1. Taxonomy (NCBI): domain Eukaryota; kingdom Metazoa; phylum Chordata; class Mammalia; order Chiroptera; family Vespertilionidae; genus Lasiurus; species Lasiurus borealis. Next base: position 17,864 of record PVJN01038286.1, read on the forward strand.
GGGATCTGAGAGATGGGGAGCAGGGAATTCTGAAAACCAAAGCGATGACAGAGATGCTAAGCTTTTCATTCATGCATCTAACACTCCTCTTCAGTTTTGAAGACCAGCCATGCCTTGATCCTGTGAGACTCAGAGTTCCACTGGTCCCCACTGGGGTCCAGACATCCCTTCTGCCGCCATGCCCTGCAGGAGGGAATTCTGAGCCCCGGCTCAGGATAGCCCAGACAGGGAGCTCTGGGCACCAGGTTTGAAGGCCAGCCACAGCTCCATCACATTCTGCTGCATCCTGGCCAGGGCCCAGAACTCCTTTTGGCCACCAGTCACTTAGCTGTCTCTCACTGATCCCCCAGCCAACCTGGTTGCCCCATGCAGCCTCCTGTTCTGGTCATCTGTTTGGTCGTTTAGGATGTGATAACCCCTGGATTTTTATATATTAGGATGCCATCCCAACAGATTTAACAAAAAATATGCTCCTATATACAATATTTATATTTTAAATAGTTCATTGTTTTAATGAAATATTATTAATGAATTTGTTTTCATTAAAGTTAAAGTAAAATTATACTAAAATGTGGTTTTGTTGTAAATAAAATGTTTACATTTAAAATAATGATATGTGTTTCAACACACCTACTTTCTGGTTTTTCAATATTTTTCAGTTACTTTAATATTCTGTTCAATACTCAACATTTGAAAAAATACATACAATTTTTATTTTGACTTTTTTAAAATCATAGACATCAGTGTGGCTCAGCACAGCACTATCAGGTCCTGGCTTTGTTTAAAATTTGAATAATTTCACATCATAAATTTTTGTATTAATTTTGATATTTAAAAAATATTTTATTAAAATATTGAGAATTTGAACTACTGACTGTTTAGCACCCCTTAAATTCTGCATCTTGTGTGAAGGCTTTCCTCACTTTACCCTAATCCTAGCCCAGATGATAATCTGTTTATTTGTTCATTAATTCTCTCTTTATTGAATTTTCTAATTTTTCTGTCTCACTTTCCACTTCCCTCACTCTACATCCTCAGAGTCTTTCTCAAATAGATTATCAGAAGTCTTTACTTTAGGACCTGCTATTGGAGGAATACAAATTAATATGCCCTCTGTGGTCTAGCAACCACTGCCTGTCACTGACACACTTTCCATATCTGTCCTTCAAACTTATGCTTAACCAATTTAGGGTGTTTTCCACTACTACTTTATTTAACTATAAAAAATACTAGAGGCCTGATACATAAAATTTGTGCATGGGGGAGGGGTCCTCTTAGTCCAGCCTGCACCCTCTACAATCTGGGACCCCTCAGGGGATGTCTGACTGCCAGTTTAGGCCTGATCCTGGCAGTCGGACATCCCTCTCACAATCCAGGACTGCTGGCTCCTAATTGCTCACCTACCTGACTTCCTAGTCATCCCTAACTCCCCCCGCTGCTGGTCACGTTGCCCCAACTGCCCTTTCCCTGCCAGTTTGGTCACTCCTAATGCCCCTCCACCAGCCTGGTCACACCTAACTTCCCTCCCTGCTGGATTGGTTGTCCCCAACTGCAACCCCCACCAGTCTGATTGTCTCTTACTGCTCCCTCTCACCAGCCTGGTTGCCTCCAACTGCTCCCGCTGCCGGCCTGATTGCCCCTCACAGCCCCCACCATCAGCCTGGTTGTCCCACGCAGCCTGCTGTTCAGTCATTTGGTTGACCATCACTAACGCCCCTGCTGGCTTGGTTGTAGTCAACCATCTTGTGAGGGCGTGTGGGTTAATTTGCATATTATATCTTTATTATATAGTATGTGAGAGCCCTTTGTTTAAAAATCACTATATAATCATGAGCTATTGTTATTAGCTTCTTGTTTGCCTATTAAACTCCTTCTTCCTAGATTTCCTTTATTTTATGCTCATCAGCTGAGGAATGAGTCATGCCACTTCCCAAAAAGACTTTGTTCCCACATATCTTCACTTATATTTATCCCTTTTCTGTCTCCATATTTTAGTGGCAATCCATATGATAGACTTTATCCCAGGTACCTTACATCCTGGGCATTTTAATACTTATCACTTCTATTAGACTATCAATCTGAAAAAAAGTGGGGATACAACAACTGCATCCTGCCTTGCAGTGGGCAATTGCACATTAAATGACTGGTGAGTTAAAATAAATGAAGAATTTAATAAATTTAAAACCAAATGTGTTCAACAACAAACCTTCAGTTTGCTGATTAGACCAGGTGGAGATGTACACAAATATATTCAAAGCAGAGCTACCAGGGAACACAATGTACCAGATCAGTTGGCTTGATTTGCTGCTTAAGAAGGTTCAGAAACATACCCACCTAACAAGCTGGAGCTAGATTTTGCAGACTAGAGTACACAGAAACCCTTGGTCTCCCCCAAACAACTAAAGGTTCTACTTTTGCTGTTACCAAACTCTCCTGGATGATATTGCTTGCTTGGATTGGCATCAAGTGATGAATATTCCCAGCAGGTGTTCTTAGTCATGTCCAGAAATAGGGAAAAATAAAAAAATAGCTGGCATCTAATCTACTCTGATCCTGATGATGTTGATTTGAACCCTGGC
>PVJN01038287.1:0-20444 GCA_004026805.1 Lasiurus borealis
CGGGAAAAGGCCGCGGTGCCAGGCTCACCAGGCGATTTGCTAATCATAGACCTCCTTGTGCAAGGTCTGTGCGCAAGAGTCTGCGGCGAGAGCAACTTCCTGCTGCGGACCAAAATATTTCAGCCCGCGCGCTCTTTCTAAATTCTCCTCCTGTCTTTGCCTCTGTTCCGCTTTCCCCCTCTCTCTTCCTCAGGCTTTCGCTCCCCTTGTGATTCAATCCAGCTGTCTTACTTTAAATACCCATACCCGGTTCCTCCCCACCCGCCCTCAAGCACCGAGGTGATTAATCATGGCAATTGCAGACGGGTTTTATATTCCCCTCTGCGCCCCCCATAAAAGCTGTCACAGCTCAAATCAATCCTGGCAAGAGGATAAAACTATTTATTAAAAAAACAAGTCACCTTCACCCAGCAGAATACGCTTTAGAGTTCCAGCACCTTCTATAATCAATCACTTTCCACCCAAAGTAACTCTTCAAGTTCAAAACGCAAGTGACTTGTGAAAAAGGAGAGAGGAGGCTAGAGGAAGAGAGGAGTGTCTGAACAGAAAACTTGAACTTCACCCTGAATGCTGTGCGCCTTCCGGAAGTAGAGGAACCAGCAGAGACTCAAAGCTGCAATGGCTTTGCTGTTGGATTTCACACTTCCTTTTCTGTGGACATTTCTTTTTAAAAAAAAAATATATATATATATATGTTAATTGATTTCAGAGAGGAAGGGAGAGGGTGAGGGAGAGAAACATCATTGATGAGAGAGAATCATGGATCGGCTGCCTCCTATACACCCCACATTGGGGATCAAGCCCACAACCAGTCCAGGCCACCTGCATGAATTCCTTGACCGGGAATCAAACTGTGACTTCCTGGTTCATAGGTTGACGCTCAACCACTGAGCCCGCTGGCCGGGCTCTGTGGACATTTCCTTCAGAATCCATTTGATCTACTGAAATGTGCAATTCCTTATTACTTGATTCTGTGCACACGTTTTCACAATCATCCAAATGGAGCCCCGCTCGCTGAGACAGACTGGCGGGGAGAAAGAGAAAAGGCAGAACGTAGTGTAAGTCAGCAAAAGCACACACTCTGTGAGAAGTACCGTATTTTCCGGCATATAAGACGACCCCCAACTTTTCCAGTTAAAATATAGAGTTTGTGATATATTCGCCCTATAAGACGACACCCGGCGTATAAGATGACCCCCACCTTTTGAGCAGATTTTCCTGGGTTAAAAAGTCGTCTTATCCGCCGGAAAACCCGGTAAGTGCAACAGAATGAATGGCTTGACACTTGGGCTGGAGTGGCTGGAATAGGGTGGTCAGGACAAGCCTCCTTGAGAGGTGACATCAGAGCAGAGACATAAAGTAGCTGGGGGGGGGGCACGGAGACAGGTGTCTTCCAGGCAGAGAGACAGCAGTGCCAGGGGAGAGGGCGCTGAGGCAGGCTGGCATGCTGGAGACGCAGCCAGGGCGCCCAGTCAGGTGGCATGGAGAGCTGGAGGGGACAAGGCCACGAGGGGACAGAGCCAGATGGCATGGCATGGCGGGTCACTGGGAGGGTTTGGCCTCCCTGGTACCCAGTGTGGCCTCAGTGCCCGTTCTATTGTCCCAGCTGCTCTGTGCGGAGGGCAGGATGTCACTGTTTTCTCTCCGCCACCAAGCAATGCCTGGCAGGCCGTGGGCACCTGGGTGCTTCCAGGGCGGAGGGGAAAGGAGGCTGAGTGACGCCGCCCGCCCTCCCTCCGAAGCTCAGGGACACAGACGTTGTCCTTGGCGCCTGTCACGCTCCGGTCCAGGCCCCCCGCATGGATCCATCTTTATTTTGAAGCCGAAATGATTTCGCAGGTTTGAAAGGAGCTTCTGGCTCCCCGGCCTGCAGTGAGTCACAGAAATCATTCTGCTGAGGACAATGACAGGTGTCCCGGCGACACGTCTCCCCCAGTGTGTGGGCCCCCGGGGCTGGCTGGAGAGGCAGCAAGGCCCTGCTGAGCGCTGTGTAAAAGCCCCAGCGGGGAGCACTTGCTTTCTCAGGGCGCCTCCCCGAATTTCCTCCCCAGGGCGATGCCATCTCTGCTGCAGCCTCTCCAGCAGGCCCGCCCCGCCCCCCAGAAGCAGTGTGGCTCCTGGGGCGGGAGGGGAGTGGAGGCAGAGAGAGAGCCCCAGCATCGTTCCCCAGCCTGGGAGGGGAGCACCCCTAGAACAGAGGCCAGCCTCTGCGGCCTCTTGGGTGGCTGGAGGAGGAGGGGAGGAGGAGAGGAGGAGACCAGCAGCCGAGGTGGGGTTCAGGGCGTTGGGGTCTACCATTCTGAGCACCAGGACCTGCCTTTGTCAGTTCTAATATTCTCCCTCCGACATTCACATACGCGCCTGCGAGCAGAGGGCAGGTCTTCAGTCAGTGTCTTTTTGAAAGAGTGTAGGAAGGGATGGATGGATGGAAGAATTAAGTTGTAAACAACCAATATGTTATCAGTCTATAAAATACATGGCTCCTGGCAAAACACACACAAGACAGATGATTGACATTTGGGACTTAGGATTTTCCTCAGAATAATTTTTTTTTTAATCCTCATCCGAGGACATTTCTCCATTGATTTTTAGAGAGAGTGGGATCTCAGTCCCAGTTCTGCTATTGTGTCCAACCCAATATGGGGGAAAAAAACGACATAAAATTTTTAAAAGCAAAATGGCGATGATTTGTAATTGCAGTCGCTCAAAGCTGGATCAAAGCAAAAAGCAAAAACACGAAAAGGGTTAGTCAAGTTCCAGAATGACAGACGCCTTCCCCACAGTGGGGGTAAAAGCCACGGATGAGGGTGTGCATATATAAACTCTCATTGAAAAGCAAAACTGAAAATAAGGACTAATTTTGCCCTAAATGATAACCTCCGACACTAAAAGGGTGTCAGCTGGGCTTGGGTCTAGAGCTCAAAGACCTCATCCTTGAAGCTATGACTGGGGTCCCTGCTTCCATACTAGCAGTCAGCCAGAGGTCACGTTCAACCCCTAGAGGCTGCCCACAGTTCCTTCCCGCATGACCCTCTCCCAGACCGCTCCCCACACGGCAGCACACTTCTGTAAGCCAGCCAGGGAGGGTCTCTTAGAAAAAGCCCCTCATAATGCCATCAAGGCAGTGGCATCATTGCCTTTGCCATATTCTCTGGCTGGAATCAGGTCACAGGTTGGCTGGCACTCCAGGGAAGAGGATTATATAAGGAAGTGACTCATCGGGGGTCATCTTAGGGTGTATCCGCCACACCCATCCACAGCTAATCCTACTTTAACGGGCGAGTCTTCCACTACAGAGTAAGCCACAATCACCGTATAAACTAAACTTGGCAGCAAGAAGCGCGCATCCACTTATGAAGAACAGATTAAAAGAATCATAGACCTTGGGAATGTGTAAAGGTGTTAGTGTGATTATTTCTCTGTATATTTTTTAAATAATTGTTTCTTTGTGAAGAAATATATATATATTTGGCATTCTACCATTGCAATGTAAATGTAACGCTTTTATGGCTCCATTCAGACTATGTTTCTTAAAGGAATATCTCATTATGGGGCAGAGAACTTTTTTAAAAATATGTATTTTTATTGATTTCAGAGAGGCAGGGAGAGGCAGAGAAAAACATCAATGATGAGAGAGAATCATTGATCAGCTGCCCGCAACATAGGCATGTGCCCTGACCGGAAATTGAACCGTGACTGCCTGGTTCATAGGTGGATGCTTAACCACTGAGCCACATCAGCCAGACTGGGGTAGAGAACTTTTTCAAAAGTTCCATTAAGATCTGAGTCTTGGTCCTAAGTGTTCTGTACAATTTACCTGTCCTGCCTACAAAAAAAAAAAAATAGAACCATAGAGAAGTTGGATAAATTGATGCTCCTATAACATCAGGCATCAAGAAGCAATCTATGAATGAGTCCTACAACCTGCCATGGCACAATTTTCAAATAACACACCCCGATGTCCACCTTTTGTGCTGCTGAGGCCTCTGGAAAACTGGTGTGGGTGACAGTTTTCTGCAATGATTTTCTTGATGAACATAGAGTTCAACATAATTGCCCCTGAAATGAGGTATTTAACGGTGTGAAAGCTAATGACCAGGTTAATGGCGCTTCCCAATAAAGACCTACTTATGGCCATAAACTCCCTGAAATACAATGCTGCGGCTGTGGAAATGGCTTAATAAACCTCGTTTAGTCTTGGCTAATTTTTATGGGTTCATTTATAGGGACTTTTGTAAAAGCCCAGCTCGGGACCTGAGTCTACTTGAAGAATTCCCCAAGGGCCTGGCCTGTTGTCTGTCGGCAGCAGGATTCATGAGCCGGGAATTGCTTTCCTTGTGAAGCAGCCCTGGTCTGACAGAACGACAGGGGATGACAGGTATGACATGTGTGCAGGCACATGAAAGGTACCCAGCAGCTTCGGAAGCTTTTGAAATGCACATGCTCTGTAAATACTGAATGGAAGAAGCGATGAATGAGAGCAACGTCACTCCAAAGGAGAGCAAGTCATCAGTGATGAAGAGCAACTACAAACATCTCATAGACAGTCTTGCAACAGAAGCGCTTTGGTCAATAACAGTATCTTTTGATTTTTAAAGAGTTTGGGGGGAGGTAGAAGAGGTTAAAGGGGGGATAGTGATGGAAAGAGACTTGTCTTGGGGTGGTGAACACACAATACAATATTCAGAGGATATGTCATATACAGAATTGTACACCTGAAACCTTTATAATTTTATAACCAATGTCACCCCAAGAAATTCAATAAATAAAAAAAATAGATTAAAAGATTTTTAAAGGCGGAAGAGAATAGGAGAACAAGGGCATATATAGTAACCTGCAGAGATGATTATTATTATTTTAAAATATATCTTTATTGATTTCAGAGGGAAGGGAGAGGGAGAGAGAGAGAGAAATATTAACTATGAGTGAGAATCATCAATCGGCTGCCTCCTGCATGCCCCTCAATGGGGATTGAGCCCACAACCTGGGCATGTGCCCTTGGCTGGAATCAAACCCAGGATCTTGCAGTCCGAAGGAGGACACTCTCTCCACTGGTCAAACCGGTTAGGGCCATGCAGAGATTATTTTAGGGGAAATCCGTATGAGACCACATTATACTGATTCTAGAACTGCTAGAAGAGAGAAGGTTGAGATATTTACAAAATAGCTGTGTACTGACCATGCTTCATTTACATATATGACCCCCAAACACCTCCCTCCCAACTGTTGGAAATACATCCTTTTATTGGGACACTTTGCTAGAAATGACCCCATTGGAGAGTCTTACCATCTCACCTCTAACAGGCTTAGAGAGCTTGCCTTTTACACTCCTGCAGGAACGTTTTTAAAGCTCACATTTCATATAGCAACTATGTGAGATCCCGAGGCTGAAGGGCTGTTAATTTGGGGGAGATGAAAAAGAAAAAGAGCCTGGCCAGCATGGCACGGTGGTTGAGCGATGTTGACTTATGAATCAGGAAGCCCTGGTTCGATTCCCGGTCAGGGCACATGCTTGGGTTGTGGGCTCAATCCTCAGTGTGGGGTGGGCAGGAGGCAGCAGAACAATGACTCTCTCTCATCACTGATGTTTCTCTCTCTCTCTCCCTCTCCCTTCCTCTCTTAAATCAGCGTATTTAAAAGAAAAAGCAAAAGAATAATGAGCCACTGTGAAGTTCAGGAGGTATTTGGGAAGGGTGTGTTGGATGGGCTCTCTGACAGAAACCTTGGGGAGCAGCAAGGAGCGTCCAGGAGTTGAGAAAGACTCAAAGAAAAGAGGCACCAAAGGCAAATGCTCACTCCGCTTCTTAGAGCCTCTGAGAAGAAAACACTTAATCTAGGGCTTCGAGGCTACCAGCTTATTGGCTGGAGGCCCTGACAAACTCAAAGCTGAATTCAACTCTATAGAAGAATGCTTTCCCTTGGAAATGTGATGGAGCCATGAAAGGGAGCCACATCTGTAATTTTTACATTTCCAGTAACCACAGCTTAAAAAGTATAAACAGGTGAAATCAATATATTTGATTTAGTGCAATCTATCTAAAATAATATCTTCACTTTAGAAAATGAGGGCAGTTAGGGGTGACCAGGCCTGCAGGGGAAGGCAGTTAGGGGCAAATGATGCAATCAATATAGAAATTACTCAACACTTTATTTTGTTATTAGTATTTTGTTAATCCTCACCTGAGGACATTTTTTCCATTGATTTTTTAGAGAGAGGGAGAGACAGAGCGAAATATTGATGTGAGAGAAACACATTGATTGGTTGCCTCCTGCACACACACCGACCAGGGCCCAGGCTGGGAGGAGTCTACAACTCAAGTATATGCCCTTGACGGGAATCGAACCTAAAACCCTTTTGTCCCACAGCCTGACAGCTCTATCCACTGAGCCAAACTGGAGCACTAAAACTTTATATTCTTCTTCTGTACTAAGTCTTCAACATTGGGTATGTATAGTACACTCACAGAATGTCTGGATTTGGATTTGACATTTCAGTTGCTCAGTCATCACGTGTACTAGTAAGTACTGGATAGAAAAGGCAACTATAGTGTTCTAACAGATCCCCAGCTAGATGCGGAACATTCACGACCACGTGCTGGCAAGGCGGCTGTGCCTCTAAAACACTGGAGAGTAAATCTGGAACATTCCTCATCATCTTTCATGGAAAAACACAGTCATCAAGTAATGTATTCAAGAAAATTGCTTAAATGGAAATTAAATATCATCAAAATATAAAGGTACATTTGTGCATGCCTACGTAAAATCATTTCTGGGCTCCCAGCCTAGAAATACTGCCTTCATTATAGATATGTATGTGTACACACATGCAGCACTCAGATGTTCTTCATTTTATAAGCAATAATTGACTTTGGAAAACTGAAGCAATATTTCTCATCAGAGCCCCCGTGCAGAAAGGTGACAATTATTAATGCCCCCAGTTTATAAGTGGAGAATTTGGCACTGTTTTCTCAGAGGCACATATGGTTTTTGGCTTCTGCGATGGACTGGATTCTGTCCCTCCAAGATTTGTATGTAGAAGCCCTAATACCCACTGAGATTGTATTTGGAGACAAGGCCTTTAGGAGGAAATGAACCTTAAATAAGGGCACAAGGGTGGGGCCCTCATCTGATGGTATTGGTGGCCTTATAAGGAGAGGAAGAGATCTCTCAATCTCTTCCCCCCACCCCACCCCTGTGAGGACAAAGCAAGAAGGTGGCCTTCTGCAAGCCAAAAAGAGAGCTCTGCTCAGGAATCCAATCAACTGGCCTCTCAGCCTTGGATTTCCAGCTTCCAGAACTTGGAGAACATAAATTTCTGTCGTTTAAGCCTCTCAGTCTGTGGGATTTCGTATGGCAGCCCAAACAGACCGATACAGCCTCTATTCTTTTTGGAATCAGAATTCATCATCAGAAGTGGGTTTCAATGGTGGCTATCTATAGCTCCACTGAACACCCATCTCTGGAATTACTCTGCACAAACTGGTAATTGCCCAATTCCAGGTTACAGGGCTGATTCATTACCAGGAAACAAGTTTGCAAAGGCGACGTCACTCTCCAGAGAAGACGGTCTCCCTGCCTGGGAGGTGACATTCCTTCTTGCTCTTGTTTTAAAACTGTTGGCCTGATTTAAGAGTCATTAGTGGTAGGGAACCCAAGTTGCTCAAAATAGCTTAAGAGTAAATGAAGAGCCCCAGCCGGTTTGGCTCAGCGGATAGAGCATCGGCCTGTGGACTGAAGGGTCCCGGGTTCGATTCCGGCCCAGGTTGCTGGCTCGATCCCCAGTAGGGGACGTGCAGGAGACAGCTGATCAATGATTCTCTCTCATCATTGATGTTTCTATCTCTCTCTCCCTCTCCCTTCCTCTCTGAAATCAATAAAAAGTATATTTTGAAAAGAGTAAATGACAAAGAAATTGGAAGCAAAAGTTCCAGTATTTCATGGACTACAGTGGGCTGCACACAAAGACTAGAACTGGAATCCTAACAGACTCCGGGGAGACTCCTGTGGGCGGCAGGGTCCCCATTTTCTCCCCTGAGCCTGCTGCTTTCTCCTCTCTCTCCATGACTCCTTTTCTCTTTCTCTTAGCCCAGTCCACAAATGGGGCCACCGCAGCCACCAAGGCTGACCAGACCACTCTGTCCCAAATCTACCTTCCCAGGAGGGGGAAGCGTTGGCCCAGATGATAATACCTTCCTCCAATTGAATGGTGTGTGGTTGTTAAACATATTCATAGCGCTTTTGAAAAAGGGAGAAAATTCACATCCTAACAATAGGAACCAAATGCATTTATTGTGTGGGCATGACTCTGCTGAAAATGCTTGGAGAAAAATGCTAAGAAAATATTCTAAAATACAATGGTGTGCTTTAGCTATTGTTTGCTGCCTAATAATGAACTCAGTATCATAAAACATAATTCTTTTTTTAATATATTTTATTGATTTTTTTTTTACAGAGAGGAAGGGAGAGGGATAAAGAGTTAGAAATATTGATGGGAGAGAGAGACATCGATCAGCTGCCTCTTGCATGCCTTCCACTGGGGATGTGCCTGCAACCAAGGTACATGCCCTTGACCGGAATCAAACCTGGAACCCTTCAGTCTGCAGGCCGATGCTCTATCCACTGAGCCAAACCGGTTTCGGCACATAATTTTTTAAAAATATTTGTATTGATTTCAGAGAGGAAGGGAGAGGGAGAGATAGAAATACCAATGATGAGGAAGAATCATGGATCAGCTGCCTCCTGCACACCCCACACCGGGGATGAAGCCCACAATTTGGGCCTGTGCCCTGACTGGGAATCGAACCGTGACCTTCTGGTTCATGGGTTGATGTTCAACCAGTGAGCCACGCCAGCTGGGCCATCATTATTTCTTATTTCTCATTATCTAGTAGGTAGGGTGGTTTTAGCTTGCTAGCTTTCTGCTCCGTCACATGGGTTGGGGTCACTAATGCAAGCGCACTGCACCAGTGGCTGGGCGAGGCCGGACGTTCCAGGAAAGCTTTCCTCACGTCAGAAACCTTGGGTCTCCTCACATGGCTTCTCCATGTCGCTGTCTTGGGCTGACTCACAGCATGGAGTTACTACATAGTGAGACTTTTTATACGGCAGTCGGTTCCCAGAAAGAAAGGGGAGTCACCAGGCCTCTTCAAGTCCAGGCCTAGACTTGGCATCGCATCTCTTCGGCGGACTTCCGGTGATCAAAGCACACAGGGCATCAGCCCAGGTTCAAGGGCAGACAGATTTTACCTCTTTTTTAAAAAAAATTCATTCATTTTTATCCTCACCTGAGGATATTTTCTTTCCCATTGATTTTTAGAGAGTGTAAGGGAGAGAGACAGAGAGAAACACCGATGTGAGAGAGACACATTGATTGGTTGCCTCCTGTGTGCCCCAACCAGGCCTGGGAGCCTGCAACCAAGATACGTGCCCTTGACCGGAATCAAATCTGGGACACTTCAGTCCGTAGGCCGATGCTCTATCCACTGAGCCACATTGGCTAGGGCGATTCCACCTCTTGATAGGTGGAAGATACATGTACATGCAGTGAGAGGAGGCACTGACAGCAGACATCTTAGAAAACTACCACACAGGCTGACATCTCAGTGCTGGGAGTTCTGAGGAAGGGATGTTGCTCCTGCTTCTTTCTGTTCTGCCGAACTTTCAAATTCTTCAACGAACACCATTTCAGTAGTTACAATAACCCTCCCATGGTGCGAAGTCTGAGTGGTGCCAAGTCCAATGTCTGGGATAAACAGATTGAAGGGAAGATGTCTTGTGTGTTTTAAAAGATGGCACATTCGGGGAAATACACTGAGTGGCCAGATGATGATGATCTCTGAACGCATAATACTCTGGTCACTCAGTGTACATCCTATATAATAAAAGGCTAATATGAAAATTGTCTCCTCAACCAGGAGTTCAACCAGCAGGCAGGCCGGCCAGCCACCTATGTCCCCTCCCCCTGGCCAGGCTGGCCAGACCTCACCCATGCACGGATTCATGCACCAGGCCTCCAGTTCAAGCTCTCTGAGGTCCTTGGTCCTTTCCACGAGTGCAAAGGGGCCTGAGATCGAAACGCTGGGAGCTGTTGCCATGGCGGGGCCTGGAGCCAGTCTCTCTGGTTCCCATCCGGCTCCTCGAGTGACCGGCCACGTGACCTTGGATGCGGTTCCGAACTCCGCTGTGCCTGCTCCTCCAGCTGCAACACTGGGAAATGGCACCAGCGCTGCAGTGGGGATGGAAGGGCTTCATTGGGGAAGCGCTTTGGAAAAGTGCCTGATGCGTGGTTAGCGGTCAAGGTCAAATGCCGCTAACATTCGCAGAAGCACTAGTGAGCACCAGGCACTGTGCTAGCCTCCAGGGACACAGAGATGAGCAGTTCAAGGTCACGGTCCCCAAGGGACCCACAGCGGGGAGAAAGAGCCCCAGTGAGACAAGGCGAGTCATTTGTTTGTGGACTTGGCCCAGGCCTGTGGGACTCCGGGGTCAGGACCTTCCGGAAAGGAATTCAAACATCTCGATCCAGTGAGACTGGGCTGAGACAAGCCCCTCGTTGAGTCCAGAATGTTCTAAACTGACATACTTGTGATGACCGTGTACAGAGCTGAGACCAGCTGGGAGTCTGGTTACCAGGTCACCCCCTTTCTATATCTGAGCTTTGCTTTAGCAACTTCTCTGATAAACAGTAAACATCTGCTGTGTCCCGGCACTGGGCTGGACAGCGGTTCATCGAGAGGATCCAGATATGTCCCTGCCTCGAAGGAAGTCCCAGAACTGAGAGAAACACAGCCCGGCCGTCGTTACGCACCATGGAAAATACTCGAAAAGACAAGGGACAGCCACATCACCTCTCTGTCCCATCCCTCACCTACCAAACGCACACAGCACCCTGTAAGCCGAGAAGTTTTCTCCTGACCTGAGACCCCAATACTCTCTCCACATGCTGTCGGGGCTCCCAGAAACTGTGTCTGGACTTAGAGTCATGTGCTGTCAGCATTAACACTGGGGGAGATGCTGAACTATGGGGAGCAGTGATAGTCCCAGTTTAGCCAATGGAGAAACCGCAAGTTGGAGTCTTGCCCCTGGGCAGTCCTGGCTCAAGAAACAGACAAACTCGACACTAGCCGGTTTGGCTCCGTGGATAGAGCGTCGGCCCACGGACTAAAGGGTCCTGGGTTCAATTCTGGTGACAAGGGCACGTACCTTGGTTGCAGGCTCAATTTCCGGCCCCGGTTAGGGTGCGTGTGGGAGGCAACCAATGGATGTGTCTCTCTCACATCGATGTTTCTCTGTCTGTCTCTCCCCCTCCCTGTCACTCTCTCTAAAAACCAATGAAAAAAATACCCTCAGGTGAGGATTAACAAAACATTAATTGATTTTTTAAACAGAGAACTAGACAAACTCCAAGGTAGAGAGGGTCTCGGGCCTCTTTGGAGTTCTCAGGACAGATGCTTGTCAACAGGAGATGAACCCTGCCATTTCCTATCTGGGATTTCAGAGGTAAACTCACCTGGCTGGTTACTGCTACCCACTTCCCCAGCCCTTACTCCACAGTTTTCTCCTTTGGATGTTTGCCCTCTGGAGACCAAAATCGCATCAAAGCACCACACTATTTACCACAGCATTGCCTGAATTATTTAGCTAATTTCTTCAGATAGCCGCAAACACGAAGCTTATTCTCTGTGTCTCTCCTCAAATAGAAGGTTTACACAATGAACTACAACAGCATGCGACTTCACTTGAGAATCTAGACTTTTCCATCACGGGTCTTGGGATGGTATGGTGGGAATTGCCCGAAATCAGCTAGTATTTACAGAACTCTGCCAGAACTTGATTTTCTTTCTTCCCCGCGTGCAGAGAAGTGCCTGACCTATCACTTCTGCTTGTATGGAGAACATTGATGCTAATTACTTGAGTATCGTCTTTCCAGCTTCAATGTCCGCCTGCTGGCAGGAAGCATGTTGCTAATGTAATGCTTTGGTAATCAGCCAAACCGAGAGAAATTTAGGTCAATCGAATGGAAGAGAGGCTCAGTGTAGGTTTCAAAGCTGTCATTTTCCTTTTATGAAATAAAATTGATAAACTCAGGGAGACCTGTTTGGGATCTAGTCCCAGCCGCCGGATAATTGCTGACTCTAGTATTCCATGGCCTCTGTAAGGCCTTCCCTGCCCCCCACCAAAAAATATATTTTATTGATTTTTTTACCGAGAGGAAGGAGAAGGAGAGAGAAAAACATCGAAGAGAGAGAGAGAGACATTGATCAGCTAGCTGCCTCCTGCACACCCGCCTCTGGGGATGTGCCCGCAACCAAGGTACATGTCCCTGACCAGAACTGAACCCTGAGTCAGGGCAGAGCTATAGTAAGTGTGGAAGACATACAAGCTATTTTACTGGGTGAAATCTCAGGGTTAGTCACTGTACACAGGTAGATCATCAAAGTGACCAGTCTCGCCATGTCCATATCAGTAAATCATGTTTTGGTCTGCAAATATTTATTGAACCATGAGCATGGGTTCGCACAGACAGACTCACAAGATTGCTTCCAGAAGCTCAGGCTCACAGACGTTTCACCTTTTCCTTGGATGACTCACCTCATCTATGTTTTCTGTCTGAGGCTCAGGATATAGCCTCTCAACCTCACACAAAGGTCATATCAAGAGTATTTTCTGCCCGGGCATGATGGCTCAGTGGTTGAGCACTGACCTATGAACCAGGAGATTGTGGTTCAGTTCCTGGTCAGGGCCCATGCCTGGCTTGTGGGCTTGATCCCCAGTGTGGGGTGTACAGGAGGCAGCTGATCCATGTGCCCTTGGCCAGAATCGAACCAGGACCCTTTGGTCCACAAGCTGATGCTCTCTGCAGTGAGCCAAGCTGGCTAGGGCGAAAAAGAATCCCATTGATGTTCTACTGCCATCTGCCCGAGCTCATCTCTACCCTGCGTCCATCCTCCTACTCCCCAAAGCAATCCTTGACTTGCTCTGGGTGACCCCAGATCTCAGCCTCAAAATAAAGATTCTAGCCCTGACTGGTTTGGCTCAGTGGATAGAGTGTTGGCCTGTGGACTGAAGGGTCCTGGGTTCGATTCTGGTCAAGGGCATGTACCTTGGTTGCGGGCACATCCCCAGTGGGGGGTGTGCAGGAGGCAGCTGATCAATGTTTCTCTCTCATCGATGTTTCTAACCCTCTCCCTTCCTCTCTGTAAAAAAATAATAAAATATATTTAAAAAAAATAAAGATTCTGAGAGTTACTCTGCTCAGCCTCCGGCTAAGTTCCAGTTATGTTTCCCAAGCCACAAAAAGCCCAGGCTGACAGGTAATTATGCTTTATTAGCTGGATTCCCGCTGCTGTTCCTCTGCTTCCAGCCAGGCTCAGCTTCCCCGCCCATTCAGCCCCCCCCTTCTCCCTGGGCATGTGCATGCCCATGAGCCTTTCCTAAAAGACCTGCTGCCGTGCCAGGCGGCGGGGCGGAGCTAGAGCTGCATGGATGCAGGCGGCCTGGATCAGGGGCGTGCTGACCACCAGCAAGACACACGGAAGCTTTCCAATCCCAGGGTCCCAGACTTCTCTTTGGCTGGAGCTGGTCCAGAAGACCAGGGAACAGACCATCACCGTGGCCCGATACTAGAAAGCAGCCTTAGGAGCCGCCTTTAACCAGTTAGAACGTGGCATGTCTCCAAACCGGTCCACGGCATGAAAAATATTCCACTTCCAGAGCATGAAAAATATCCCACTTCTCTATCCTCAGCTCTTTTTTTTTAATTTATATTTTTATTGATTTAAGAGGGGAAGGGAGAGGGAGAGAGAAACATTGATGATGAGAATCCTTGATCAGCTGCCTCCTGCATGCCCCCTCCCGGGGATTGAGCCCACAACCCAGGCATGTGCCCTTGACTGGAATTGAACCCGGGACCTTTCAGTCCATAGGCTGACACCTTATTGACTGAGACAAACCAGCCCAGGCTCTATCCTCAGCTCTTCATGTTCTCTCCAAAGCAAGACACTCTGCAGGTTCAAGGCTGGGGATGGCTTTTAAACTGATGCCACTGATGCACGGCTGCTATTCGGTGTGTGTTGATTGTAGAGAAGTTTAACACACACAGTAGTAGTCAAGGTGATGTTAGGAAGCCCAGGACCCATCACACAGGCCAGCCATCATCAGCCGTCAGTCAATCTTTTCACACCCACCTCCTCACCACCCCTACCAGAAGTCATATTAGTTCATCCAAAAGCATTTTCAGGGCATATCTGTAACACAGTGGTTCTCAATGTGCCAGTAGGGGGGGGTAGAGAGGGGAAGGCCGGTGGTTAAATTGCCCCCCACTCCTGTCCCGGGGTCATCTGGCAATGTCTGGGGACCTGTTTGGTTGTCGCAACTGGGAAAGGGGTTCTATTGGCAACTAGTAGGTTAGAGACCAGGGATGCTGCTCAACTTCCTACAATGAATGCATGCCCCACCGCAACAAAGAATAAGCCCTAACTGCTGAGATTGAGAAATTCCGTTCTAAAAGATAGACATTTTAAAAACTTATACACAATGCCATTTTCATACCTGAACATAATAAGTACTATTCCGTTTTAATAAAGCATGAGATGCCTGGAACAAAACTAGGGCCTTCCATGTTTCGAGTTTTTTAAGTTTGGGGTTTGTTTTTAATATATTTTCATTGATTTAAGAGAGGAAGAGAGAGGGAGAGAGAGAAACATCAATGATGAGAGACAATCATGGATCGGCTGCCTCCTGCACGCCCCACACTGGGGATTGATCCTGCAACCTGGGCATGTGCCCTGACCCAGAATCGAACCCTGATTTCCTGGTTCACAGGTCTCTGCTCAAACACTGAGCCACACCAGCCGGGCTGGGGTTTTGAATGTAGAAACTTTCCAGGACCTGTGTACAAAGGTCTTCAAGCAGCTTACAATGATTAACTCACCACGTGTCAGTTGACTCACCTACCCTCAAGCTACTCTAAGATTCTCATTTCCCCAGAAAGCCAGCGCAGGAGGGAGTTCCACTCCTATGTTGCCCGAGGGACCTTCTCTGTCAGCCCCACTTCTGTTCATGGAATTTTTTAAAGACACAGAAGATGACAGTTGAAGGAGAAATCAGGGATCATCTGGCCCAGTGGTCGGCAAACTCATCAGTCCACAGAGCCAAATATCAACAGGACAACAACTGACATTTCTTTGGAGAGCCACATTTTTTAAACTTCAACTTCTTCTAACGCCACATCTTCAAAACAGACTCGCCCAGGCCGTGGCATTTTGTGGAAGAGCCACACTCAAGGGGCCAAAGAGCCGCATGTGGCTCACGAGCCACAGTTTGTCGACCCCCGATCTGGCCCAATATTTAACTTTTTCAGATGAGGCTCAGAGAGCTCCTCTACTTTTCCAAAAAAGCATAGAGCTGGATTAACGCAAGTTTTTATAGAATTCACTTAAGTATTCTATGTCATTTTTTTTTCATAAAAGACACACAGTGATACCTCGAGATACGAGTGCCCTAACATACGAGATTTTTGAGATTTGAGCCATCGAGTGAGCGATTTTTGCTTTGAAATACGAGCAACATTTGAGATAGGAGTCATCGCTCGGATCGGCCGGCTGCACACGACCCACCAGTTTACCGTGACTCGAGCGTCTCATAGTTTCCCACGCCTCAAGGTTCCGGAACGAATTAAACTCGTATCTCAAGGTACCACTGTATGCAAAATATAAAACTATAAAAAATAAATTGCTACTTGCATCTTTCTGGAATAGTAAGAAAAAATTATACAAATATGTATGTGTGTGTGTGTGTGTGTGTGTGTGTTGTCCATTCAAAATCCGGGGTCTTATTTCCCTTTAAGACAATGACTCTGATGCGTATAAAGACCCCGGATGGAGCAGGAAGGAGTCCGCTGGCTGGAGGGATGGCCTGTGGTTTGCTGAGCAGGAAAAGGGGGGTCCAGAAGATGCCTAAAACCCAGGGGACAACAGCTAAGTCCTCATTCCTGTGGAACTTTGAATGTTGCTGAGGAAGCAAGTGGGAATGTTGAGGCCAGTGTTCGGACTGGGAGAAGGTTAAGAGAACAGATACGTCATGAAAAGCAAACGTGATGGGAGGGACTATTCCTACCACACAGAGGTCTTCCGGTAAATGGCAGCCTGTATGGAAAAGCATCCCGCCGCAAGCACTAGGTGACCAGGAAGTATCATGTCCATTGCCGAGAACCGTCAAAAACAGGAACAACACACTAGCGCACCGAGGGATGGGGGATACATGAGGTTGCAGGGAGCTTTGAAGGGGGCGCGGTGAAGAGCATCATAAAGAAATCATCATGTCATTCCAGAAACAGAAGTGGAGACCTCACAGTGGGGACCAGTTCTCACTTCTCTCCCCCGTTATGAAGCGCTGGATTCTCTGATGAGAAACAATTCCTCATTGCGCGGGTCTGGGTGGGAGACTTTCCAAGGGGAAATCCAAAGGGTGTCAGGTAATTCCCTCACCCAGAGTTCCCTGGGCCTGGGACTTGAGCACATGATCTAGGCTCAGCCATTTGGAAAGTCACACCTGGATTTAGAGTCTTGAGCGAGCTGAGCAGGAGGTAATCTCAATGGTACTGGCGGGCTCAGGAGCCTAAAACTCCGGAGAGGTCAGGAGCAGTGGTGCCAGCAGTGGGGCCCAGAGCAGAGCACGGCATGACCTTGGCCTTGGCCTTGCCCACCAGACCCACTGTTGGTTCTTGTTTCTGTTCTGAGCCTGATCTCACACTTTTCTGATGATTGTATGAATGAACCCATCCTTCTAATTAATTTTTTTTTTTTGCTTGAGTTACCCAAAGTTGGATTCTACATTTTATAAACAACAATCCTGATGGCCTCTGTCATTACAGAAAGGCCATTCAATGGACACTTGGAATGGCTTGAGCTCTGAGGAATAGTACAAAATTGAGGGGAAAGGCTTGTATGAATATTTGTAGTACGGGTGACAACGCTCATGACGCTATGTCTACATGCCAAATAAGCAAATCCACCGTTTTCTAAATCGCTATCTGAAGCACTGATCTTGTGTTTTCTGTGTTTCCCAAATCATCAAGCCACGTCTTCTCAAAGTTCAGTAAGTATGTGAAGAGCGTCCTATAATCAAGAATGAGGGTAAACTCCAGTAAAATCATAGCATGCTGTTTGAAAGTGCTATAAATACTAAATGTCTGCTAATCAGCTCACTCACTGACACACACACACACACACACACACACACACACACACACACACAGAGAGAGAGAGAGAGAGAGAGAGAGAGAGAGAGAGACTCCATTCTAAACTCTTCAGCAGCACCTCTGCTAACACAGGGGCCTGACCTTCCTAAATATTAGGATTGGCTTTCACGCCAACATGAAACATGGGACAGATCTCAAGATTTTACAATAAACTCTAATCGACCCAGGATTTTCTCCTAGGAATTTGCACAAGTGAACAAGGATATAAAGGATCATGTCTACATCAGCAGAGGAAAAAAAAGGCTAGATTCCACATGAATACCCATCAGGAGGGAACTGGTTAAAATATGCCACCTCCAGCCCTAGCCAGTCTGGCTCAGTGGATAGAGCATGGACCTGCGGATTGAAGAGCTCCTGGTTCAATGCAGGTCAAAGGCGCATGCCCAGGTTGCAGGCTTGCTCCCCAGTTGGAAGCGTGCAGGAGGCAGCCGATGAATGATTTTCTCATCATAATCTCTCTCTCCCTCTCCCTCTCTCTCTGAAATCAATAAAAATATATTTTAAAAAATAAAAAATAAAATAAAATGTGCTACCTCCATACAATGGACTACCATATGACATGCAATAAGGCAAATGTAATGTAATAACCCACAGAGACACTGAAAGGTCATCGCTAGGTTAAATAAAAGACAATTCCAGATGTGCAGTGTGGTCCTATGTGTTTGAAAACAAAGAAATATCCCTCGGTATACTTCCACTCCTAAAGCCACCGAGGAGGAAATCAACTGATGTCAATTACACATTGATAAGTGGATTAAAATGATCCTGAAAGCGTATATAAGGTAGTGTTAATCCCTCTGAGGAATGGGACTAAGGAAGGGCAAACTTTTGTGTCTTTATCCAGAGTCCGTTATTATTTTGGGGATGATAAGAAGAACTGGTTAAAACTGCTGTGATTGTATTAAATAGAAAACACTGATTCTAGTATGTGGACTATTCAGGAGATCCTTCCAAGTCAGTAATTGTTACTTCTAACTGGTGGGATGAGTGGATTATGCTGATTTAGAGCACTGCTGACTTGGAGTGCCTTATAATTGTGATTTTATAGGACTCAGCCATAACCTCTTGGTTGCTGTGATGTTTCAAGAATACCGCAGGAACTGCTGCCATGAATACCCAGAGCCAAAGATCAGCTCTGTGTCTGTGTGTTAATGAGCTTACATGGGTTCAAAGTGCAAGTGCGCTCGTGAATCCTGAGCCACCTGAAGTCATAAGAGAATAAACTGGTGATTCAGAGACGGTTCGATACTAAACACTGATTCAGTCTACATGACTAGCAAACAATTATTTGAAATCGTAAAGAGGACAGTAGCCCTCACCAGGTTGGCTCAGTGGATAGACCATCAGCCTGCCGACTGAAAGGTCCCAGGTTCGATTCCAGTCAAGGGCATGTACCTTGGTTTCGGGCACATCCCCAGGTGGGGGTGTGCAGGACAGTTGATACTCTATCCACTGTTTCTCTCTCATTGATGTTTCTTACTCTGTCTCCCTTCCTCTTTGTAAAAAATAAATAAAATATATTAAAAAAAAGAGGACTGCAAACTTCTATGAATAAAGCACCTTTAAAAAGAAAGTATTTCTGGGATGGCCTTAGGTAATCACAGAAAGATCTTCTTAACCGAAACTGGGGGCCTTTAAATTCTTACCCGTATCCTGGTTGATGGATATTTAGCCAAGTATGAGGACAATGATCACTATCACTGTGGCAGTCACTCCGCTTCAACTCAAGAACTTCTCAAGCATGTCCCTGTCAGGGTCACCGAAGAAGGATCACACGAGGCCATCGTGGTGGGGGATTATGACTATATCAGGTCACCAGAAAACTAGATACACTAAGCCCCCAAATGGCGCCTGCACCCAGGGACAGGGAATCAGACATTTGAAAGGACTCTAGGCGAGCTTTTTTGGGGTGTAGAATTCTCTGGGCGGGTCTGGATCCTGGGGAGGCCCAGAGGGGAGAGATAATGGTCTCAGCGAGTGGAATGTGGTCTCAGCGAGTGGAATGTGGTCTAAGCGAAAGGGAATGTTGGTTGTCACGTGGCCTAAAGGTCAGTTCCCAGGGGTAGCAATTCAACTATTTGACCAGACCTGAGTCTCCAGGTTGCAGAGGTGGCGGGGGTCGGCCAGCTAGCTGGCTCTCTCAGGGGTTGTCTGCCTTCACTTAGGACTACTAGAGAACCCCATTTTCCTCTGAGTCCCCCTGTGAAACATCACGGGCTCCCGCTCTTGTTTCGGGGGTGTCCAGATCTTGGTAGTCAACCTGGACAGGGCTAACCAGGCCCAAGAAGCAGCTTCTTTCCCAGGAGACTCGGGAGGGACACATTACAGAGACACCAGTCAGTCTGCAAAAGTCTTCTTGGTCTGGAGGCAATAGCACGCCAATCCCCTATTGCGTGGTCATGAGCCACAGGCGGCTCTTTGGTTCCTTGAGTGTGGCTCTTCCACAAAATCCCACGGCCTGGGTGAGTCTATGTTGAAGAAGTGGCGTTAGAAGAAGTTGAAGTTGAAAAAATGTGGCTCTCCAAAGAAATTTCCATCGTTGTCCTGTTGCTATTTGGCTCTGTGGACTCAGGAGTTTGCTGACCACTGCCCTGTTGGTATTTACCGTGTCTGTGCCTATTGGCTCACGCTCCTGGATATAAAATTCAGACGATGTGGTCACCATAGCCAAAAGGGCTCCGAGGCAAAGCCTCCAAATCCCAAGGAGACCCCAGAAACTTCTAGCATCTTCCAGAGCCTGATTTCCCATCGTGGTGGCCAGAGGTCAAACCAGTCCAAGTTTAAGTCTATGATGGGCGCTTGGATCTGGACCCAGAGCTCAGGACAGGAAGCCCATTGCGTAGGTTGTTAGCAGCTGCAATTCACATAAAGCGATCTTGGGAGCCCTCCAGCCAGTGAGTCTTCCAACCCCTTTATGGCTGCCCTCTGTACATTCTCTGCTGAAAGATGCCATCCAAAACTGCCCTGCTAGCCTGGCAGCGTGGCTCAGTGGTTGAGCGTCGACCTATGAACCAGGAGGTCACGGTTCGATTCCCGGTCAGGGCACATGCCCGGGTTGCAGCCTCAGTCCCCAGTGTGTAGCATGCATGAGGCAGCTGATCCATGGTTCTCTCTCATCATTGATGTTTCTCTCTCTCTCCCTCTTCCTCTCCCTTCCTCCCTGAAATCAACAAAAATATAAATA
>PVJN01038288.1:0-20431 GCA_004026805.1 Lasiurus borealis
GGTTAACTGTGATTTCTAAATGCCACAATGTGAGTTAATTCCTACAAACTGTTAGTCTATTACTAGTCATAACATATTTTAAAATCATCCATTATCAGAAGAGTCAGCTATATTATTACTTAGATAACTATCATCATAATGCATCTTGGATAATAATAATGCCAAATCTACCTGTCAACTCCATTACTTGTGTGCTATTCCAATCAAGACATTTACATTAGTTGAATGAGTTAATGAATATCAATGAGTCAGATTTGGGAACATATTGAACAACAATAAGTGAGCATGTGACACCAAGTAACTTCATAAATTCCATAAATAAAGCAGAGCCTAAATGTGTAAACATTGAATGTGCTTTCTGATAACGTTATTAGAAATTGTTAAGGGGAGCATTTAATCTGTACTGTAAAGTGAGAAGAAGATAATAAAACCAAATGCACATGTTGTGTGAGTAAGAAACCACAGTGAAAGATAATGGTGAGACAAAAGTAACAAAGAAATGGTGTGAGAAGAGGCTCTCAGGGAGAAGAGCCCGGGGCTGTTCTTAGCTCTGGGAAGTACAGGGCTCTGAACACAGTAGGGACACAATCAATGCTGTGACTAATGGACTCATAAATGTGCAGCATCTTGAAATTAATGATAACTTTAACATGTCTGAGGCCTTGAACTTATCTTATAAATTGGTCTTTGGAAAGAATAAAGGAAGAAAAGTATTAAGCAATCAGGAAGTAATGAAGATCTTGTGAAAATAGCTATCTGTGAAAGCAAACTAAGTGAGCCCTTGGATAGTGGGAATACCTACAAATCAGCTGGTCCGGAAGATACACCTTCTATCTGCAGGATGAAAGAAACTGGCAAGCATGCTAACTGCATCATTTACAGTTATTTTTGAGAAACTGTGGGGATCTAGGGAGCTACAATAGAAGAAAGGTAAAGAAAATACAATGCTCTACTTACATTTACAAAAGACATGGGAATGACAATGACCCCAGAAAACTGAACAATAATTAAAGCAAGGGAAAGAAGGATATTCTAATGGATTACATAAATACAACTTTTTGAGAATGTATTCACATCCAGAGAGAATCATTTTAAAGTTTAACATACAAAAGAAACTTGAAAACAAAAGAATTTGAATTAACATGCAAAATGAAGTGATTTGTTTATTTACTTATAATTGAGCAAAACAATTTTCTAAAATGAACTCTTATGACCTAACCAAATATAAATACTTGAAGGATGGTAAATAGTAATTATAAGTATAAAGTTATTTAAAAAATACTAAGGAAATATGACAGGTTTTAATGTCACTTTTATGTAGATAAAGTCATTGTGTTTTTATTAAAAATATGTTAATAGGATGCCTCTTACACACTAAACACTGTGCTATGTTCTGGGAACATAATGATGAACAAGGCAGGCTGCCCGACAAATTACACATGGAAGTGTTTTAATTAGCATGGTGCTTCCACATAGTGAGCATTTAATAAAATGACTATTGTTACTATTAGTTATTAATTCTCAAAAAGATCTTTACCTAGTAGAGACATTCTAATAGTTTTCCTATTTGGCCTGATCATCATCTTAATAACTACAAGCTGAGCAATAGATCAAAGGGGAATTGTGTGAAATTTTAAATAGACAGAGATGGGATGCAGCAGTAACCTTACTCCTCCTTTTCCCTCTAGCAGTGGTGACTCATGGCTTCACTTGTTCCATGATCTTTTTCACATTTCAGTTATATAATCAGAATACATCTTACATTTGAAGTACATATTGGTCTGTTTTTTCCCTTGAATTCCTACAGGAACTGAAAACTCTAACCTATCTGTCATAAGGCTTGTTGTATGTAGACTATCTATGTTGCTCCATGAATCTTCATTTCGGAAGTATACTTAGCATTGGATAAAATTTCTTCTTAGTTGTTTTATGTTTTTCCCATTTCTTGTGCAGTTGTGTCTTATGCAGAAGATGTCATGGAGCTTGATGTCTGGTAGTAAGTTCCATCATTGAGACAGAGTGTATAATTTGAATTTCCTTTTTTTTGAGTGTATTCTTTCTAGATTTTATTAACATGAGCTTTTTGTATTTTTAAATTTCATATTTGGGGACAGATACATGCCTGACCTTAGAATATGGAAATTTATACATTGAGATTGATAATTTTTAGATCATTTAAAGCATAGTATATTATATAGTCTATACAATGTTATATGAAATGTATATTTTACACAGGAATTTTTATGCACATAATTTTGTTGGTCATAGACAGCAAAAATGTCCTGATTACTGTTATGAAACAACTGGAGGCATGGTGTATGAAATTTGTGCACAGGTAGGGCCCCTAGGCCTGGCTGATGATCAGGGCTGATTGAGGCTTTCTGGCTATTGGCCGGGGACTCCCTTTGTTCCATGCCACCCCCTGGTGGTCAGTGCATGTCATAGTGAGCAAATCAAACTCCCAGTCTCCCGGTTGAACTCCACAGGGGGTACTTTGCATATTAGGCTTTTATATAGAGAGATAAGAGCTATCATTTACTGAGGAATTACTATATGCCAGGTACTGTAATAAATATTTAGCCTATTATTTATGAAGCTTGATCTAATTATTACCAACTTCTAGAAGGAAATGTTCAAGCTCTTCTCCTCTTGCTCCTCTCCCTCCCCCCACCAGAAACCCAGGATCTTAACCCCTATGCTACTAAAGTCTTTTCATGAAGTGGCCAAGTAAAGACTCTCAGAATTAATGCCCTAACATGCATTAAAAGGTGAGGGGGGAAGAATGTATCTTAGTCTAATTCTGAAAGAATATAATAAATGAGGACTTGATTTCAAAGAAAGATAATTTAAGATGTATATAAATGTCCATATAGCAATGGAATGGAAGTATGATGTTCTGAAACAAAAAAAATTAATAAAGAAACAAAAAAAGAGAAGCTAGCATTTCCTGTGTGAGGCCTTGGGACATATCTTTAGCCACTCAAGGACTATGCAAGATAAGAATTCCACTATTTCCTTGACACTATGATGCCACTGATTATGACATCCAATAATTTTAATAATAGTTTTTCCAGGAAAAAGCTACATATCAAATATACACATCAACTATAAGATTCATTCTGATCACATAACTTTAAAATGTGAAAAAAAAGTTCAAGAACTGGGTAGTTATAGTATGGTTCCAATTTTGACAGCTGTAAAAACTGAAGTTCAAAGAACTTACATAATATTCTAAAAGTCCTAAATCTAGTTTTAGTAATAATAAAGTTGAGATTTATTCAGCACAAACTATGTAGCCATTACTGTTCTAA
The DNA here is from genome assembly GCA_004026805.1 of Lasiurus borealis. NCBI lineage: Eukaryota > Metazoa > Chordata > Mammalia > Chiroptera > Vespertilionidae > Lasiurus > Lasiurus borealis. The sequence continues at coordinate 3,312 of PVJN01038288.1, forward strand.
ACACTTTTAATATATTTCCATTATCCCTTTTACAGGTGATTGAAGTCAATAAGACCCAAGAGAGATTAAGGAATGGATGGCTATGAGATGGAGAACCACTAACCACTTCTGTGCTTTCTAATCTATATACGATGCTGTCCTGGCCAGCCTGAACTTCCATGTCAGACTCTGCTCTCCAGTCTCCACAGATGATCTCACCTTTGAGAATATGATGTTAGGACCCAGTGTCTTCTCATTGGCCCTGACCCTGTGAAATTAACCCTTCAAAAGCTGGGCTTTTTAAAGCTATAAAGCAATTTTTTCCCATTTCTTTTAAAAGTTAAAATATTAATTTAAATAACTCTTAATCCCCTGTTAATTTTTCTTTCAATCATTCTTTTACATTGCTAGAAAATCAGCCATTCTACAACATTTTGATGAATGTCAAATCTCAATGTCTCCTTATTGATAAGTTCACATTTGTTTAGCCTATTATTCCAGAGGCTTCACTATCTGGCTTAGACATTTCATGACCTTGTCATTCACTACCCAATGGTAAAAAATAGCAGATTTTGTGTCAGGCTGTTTGTATATGAATCCAAGTTCTTCCATTTGCTAGCTGTGTGATATTAGGCAACCACTCTTCCTTGCTGAAGTTGTTTCTTCATCTGTACCACAATGCTAGCCAACAGGTAATGAGCATTTACATTATGCCAAGCATTGCTCATTATCATATTTAATCCTTACAATGGCCCTATAAATTATATTCCTTATACTACCTAATAGGAACTGAGGTCTGGGACAGTTCTATTTAGTACTCAAAGGCACAGAGAGAAACTGTGTAGTCTGGGGTTGCTTTTTACTTTCAACTACAAGCAGAAATGCTAGTAATAATAGCAGAGGAAAAAGTGAAGGGAATATGGACAAGTAGCACATAAGGGTAATATGTGGGGGTGTTGTTTAAGGAAACTTGATGGTAGATTTGTCATAGGACTTGCCTAAAAGATTATTACAATTATGAGAACACACACACACATACACACACACACACACACACACACACACACACACACACACATACACACACAAAGAGAGAGAGAGAGAGAGAGAGAGAGAGACTCAAGATTTGAACTTAAATCCTTTAATTTCAGAGCCTCAACTTTGAATCATTCTTGTTGTTGACTTCTGTGACATGATATTCAGGAGAGCAAGACCCTCTGTCTTCCTCACTGCTGACACCACTGGGTCTCTAGGTATATGCATTTTTCAGAAGAGCTTCTTTAATGAAAATATTTTGAGAAGCCTTGATTTATACCTGCCATTTGGGAGATAATCAAGCACTCTTTATATCAACTGTGTGCTTTAAAGAGAAAGGAATTGTGCCTGGCACTTGGCTGAGAGTCAGTAAATACTTGTTGATCAATTCACTGAATAATAAATTTATTTCAGGTCATTTGCAAAAGTATTACTCACAGACAGATACTGTCTAGTATCAACATTTGTACTTTCCGGCTTAGTTCAGAATGACTTACATTTAAGACACTCTTGCTCTTCTTTTCATGTGAATCAGGAAACAAGGAAAAGGCATATGACAATAGTCTCTATTGTCATATTCAAAGATCACATTGGTTGCTTCTTGTTCACTAGTTCTGTCTTGACTGCCAGGGAGCTCAGAGCTAAATTATGTAGTGCACACCGAGCTTGCTACTTATCATTCTGATCCTATTATGTTCTTCCTGACTTAGATGCATATAAATATCTTTATTTTAATAATTTTCTTATATCTGTATTTCATGTGAAAACAGTTATTTTTTTAAAGTATGCAAGTTTATACACAATAGTCTTACAAGTACCTGCCTTATTAACATTGAATTCTCAGACTTCAGGCTCAGTCTGCTGAGGACCAAGGGAGCTTTCTGATGCTTTTGTCTTTTAATTAGTGTCATTGGGAGTAAACTTGTCTATCTGAGTGTTCTGAATTTCTTAGGTTCTTATATAATTGTTGGAACACAATTAAGAGAGATTTCCAGGCCGTTCCTGCCTTGTTCTGAACATTTCTATCACTTTTCAGCCATCCCTGCTCAAGTTAGTGATACTTTATTTCATTTACAACCTTAAATGCCCAAGTCACAAGACACTAGGGCTGATTCATTTTGAAATAAACTCTTTATCACTGCAGACTATAAGGTACCTTCATCCAGAGAAAATAAACTGCTTTGATCCAAAATCTAAAGAAAGGCATCACATTATATCTAGACAACACAAAATATATATTTTCCAAATCAGCTACTTTTGGTTTCAAATTCCAGGTTGGGTTCCACAGTATTTAAGTTCTCTTTGCCTCAGCTTCCCAATTCTTAAAATGACCTACTAATGGCCTCTTCATAGAGTGATGATGAGGTTTCATTTGAAATAATAGTGGTAAAATAGGACAGTTTTCATATTTTCCTCTCTTGTTTCTTCCTACATTATTATAAAATAGCAGCATGATGCCCAAAATTTGTACAAAGGGGTTTGGTTCTTGTGGAAGGACATCTAGAAGGATGTCTGGAAGGTCCTTTGGTTGTCTGATCTAATTAGCATATTATGCTTTTATTATTACAGATGGCCACATACATTATATTCTACTTATGTAGAAAAGGAATTATCAACATATTCTCTGAATAAGACATAAAAGAACTATGGATGGAGAAAAAGTACAAAAAGAATAATCTCATAGTCTATATTTAAGAAATAACAAATTTGATTTTGTTGCTCCTGTGGAAATAACTAAGAACAGTGGTCACTAGTTAGGAGTCAGATTTCAACCCAATAGAAGAACTAATATTCTAATAATTATAGATTTACAATTGTTGAATGAGCTATCTTTAAAAGTGGTGAGCTTCTCTCCATGCAATATATTTGCATGGATGCTCATCTTTCAGAACCTTTGAGGAGAGTCTTGCAAGTTGAGTGGGCATTTACACAACACATCTACTAAAGGATGACTCAAAGTACACACCCTGAAAGTGAGAACAATCGGACTGTGATTACATGACTCTCCTTATGTATTTTTGAGGCTATATCCTTGGCTGAATAGGCTAATTTTTCTAGAAAACAAAAGAGGACCATTCTGCAGTCAAGGCCATATCTGAGGTCAAGATTTTGAATATTTATTCATCTTAAATGTTGATTGGAGTCCAGGAATGTAAAAAGAGGATAAAAATATATTTCTTCATCTAAATATTACTTTGTTGGTTTATTAATCCATTCATTTTTATGTATATATGTTTTCATCCAAAATTACATAATAGGCTTTATAGCACTATTTCAGATTCTGCAGATATGCTGATACAGGCACTGCCTTCATAGATTTTATACTTGAGTAGAAAAGACTGACAATAAATTTTACAAATAAACAGAATAATTTATTTTCTCTCTTCATAGGTTAGAAAACAAAAATAAAAAGCAGAGAATGAAGGTTTGAACTCTCTTTAAAATACACAGGGCAAATCTCTCCTAGATCAAACCCTTTGTGAAGGCTGATAGACCACAGCTTCCCCCCTCCACTCCTTCTCCTGACTCCCCAGAAATGCAACATTTGTGGATTATTATCTTCAAGAAGCCTTTGTAAGAGCTAAATTGATGGTTTTATCTGCACCTTCATATATATATTCATTCAGGTGGGCAAACCAAGTTGGCATGATTCATCTCCATCCAGATAGACAACTTCTTCCATTTTACTTAAGCATTTATAAGTCATTGGCAAGGCCCAGACCTCAATAGTAATAAGCTTAGAACTTCAAAGTTTTGAGGACAAATGGTAACTGCATGGTAACAGTAGTTATCTCCATTTTTTTCGTCTCTTTCAAGTACATCTTTTGTCCATATTTCAATATGCATCAGATAATGAATAGAGAGGAAAGGAAAGTTGTGGCCATACCAATCATTAGACCTCATAATTACTGAGTGCTGATCACATGCCTGGCCCCATGGTGTGTGCTTTATGGATATTATCTTAGATGATCCTCATAAAACCCTATGAGGTAAGCATTATCATCTCCATATACACCTGAAGAATCCAAGTCATTGTGTCAAGTACTATGTCCAAGCTCGTCCAGTTAAAGTGCAAAGCCAGGACAGATGTTCATTACCCTCCCACCCTGTGTCTTATGCAACAAGTTATATGTTATAAATACACATAAGAAAATGCAAATGATACAGATAGTATGCTCATGTTTAAAATCAATAAATGGGGGAAATAAGAGATAACAGAAATAAGAAAAAAGGCTGAAAAACTTGGTCATTTTTTAAAAGATGACTTGTTTTAGACTTTTTGACATCAGACTTTATATTTTGGCGGGATTCCCAGGTTACAATTAAAAAGGGATGAAACTGTAGTCATTGCTTTTTCATGGAATTTTAGATTTGATTCTATACTACACACCATATTCTTAACTGCTGCAACTTCTGTGCTGTGAAATACAAAGGGTATCATAATGCTTTGCCTGATATTGAACAAAAGGGCATGCCCACTTTCAGTCTATGATCACATGGAATGTGTTATGACTGGTCTTTGGTGTATGCTCTTTCTTGCTACCCCTGAATGTGTTAGTTACATTGATGAGAATTCCCTAGTTCATAATGTTCTGGACTCTAATTATTGTCATCATTATTTCCGTGCAACCATGAAAATTAGTACAAGCTATAAACCTAAAGTTTAAAATAAATGAGGCCAAACCAAAAAGATATTGGTATATAAGCAGTAGGATTTTAACAGGAAATGCAAGCATAGCTCCTTTGTGCTGAGAGTCCTCAGATGTTATTGCTCATTGGCACTAGACTCATTATTATCCCTGATAGGAAGAAAGGGAGAAAAGAGAGCTTTCCAGGTTTTCTCTGTGCTCCCATGTCCAAAAGAATAAGTCATGAAGGAATTCATTATGATGCATTGTCAAAATGCCATGTTTATGAGTGAACAAATGCCAGAGAGGATCAAGGGGACACAACATCAGGTGACTGGAAAAAGACTGCTACTCAGTTCTCACAAACCTCAGGGTATTGCAGTTGTCAGTGGATCATCACCGTGAAACATGCATGTTCCACATCAAGGTGACATAGGACAGGGAGACCTGTCCAGTTCTAGAGTGGATTTTTTACTCACTGTTTCTAAGTCATCTACCACTAGCAGCGTTCATTTGTTACATCTGTACTGTAATATCTACTTCACTGGGCAGTGGTAAAGCTTATGTGATGAAAATGTGAAGATGCCCAGCATGGAGTTTAGCAACACGAGTATGCATAAATATCAACTGTCTCTGCAGGTACATCCCATGTAATGGGTATATCGAAATAGAAATATGAAGTAATCAGAGTGGCCTTTTTGGCTTCTGAAAATCAGATTTATAATGACAGTTCACACATATTATACACCATTCTGGTGCCTGTGTCTCAAGAATAAGATAAGAGACATATTTCCTTCAATGGAGAGTGTAAATAACTACTGAAATGTAAGGGTCTTAAAAGCCAGGATTATGATACATATTTTTTTTGTACCTCTCCATACCATCTTACAGAGTAGTAAACATTTCATAAGTATCTACTAAACCAGACTTAATCAAAAGAGGGATAATCATAAAGATTCTCTGATACATATTTTCATATTTTTTTCTAATTTACAAAATAATTCAAATTCTTAGGATAACAATCAACATAGGTTAGGTCAGTGGTCAGCAAACTCATTAGTCAAGAGAGCCAAATATCAACAGTACAACGATTGAAATTTCTTTTGAGATCCAATTTTTTTAAACTTAAATTATATAGATAGGTACATTTTTATTAACTTAATTAGGATACTCCTTCAATTGCACTGTATGCCATGCCCGCATGTGGTATTTTGTGAAGAGCCACACTCAAGGGGCCAAAGAGCCACCTGTGGCTTGTGAGCCGCAGTTTGCCGACCACTGGACTAGGTTATTTCTTCCCATAATAAACACATCACCAAATATTAGTAATATACCACAAAGGATTCTTTCACATTCCTCTTCCATATCTATTATGGGTCAATTGTGGCTTTGCTCCTCTTCTTGTTCTGAGACTCAAGCAGATGAAGTCTCCCTCTCCCTGCCAGACTTGTAGCAGAGGGACAACTATGTGCTAGAAATGCAGAATGATTTTTTAAAACCTTTTGATGTGTCCCATGCCACTCTATGTGCATTTCATTGGCCAGAGGAAATCATGTGACCACTCCTGATATATACTGTATTTTTTCACATATAAGACATCTTCATGTCTAAGACACCCCCCCCACTTTTCCAACCCAAAATTAAGAAACTGATATTTATATTTTAAACATAAAACAGAACATATTTTTATCTAGTAATCACTACAAGTAATATTTACATACCAGTACTATGATATTATGCAGCATATCACCTTATTCAGCCTCTATTGCATCACTGCTCTCTTCTTCATCACTATTAGTTCCAGTCAGATCAATTTCTTCAACTTCTATTGTATCACTGATGTCTTCTGAGCCATTGTCTATACATGTGAGATCATCCTCATAAACTGGTGGTATTTCATGAGCTAATTTTGTTCATGTTCTCACGGCCAACCCTTTCTCCTCATGAAATTGAAGCACCATTTTGCCTTTCCTGTAAAATTAACAATGTTCATTTCACTTGCAAACATTCTTGCCTGACATTGAATAAGCTTGGTTGACACACTTAAGTCACTCTGGCGCTGCTCCATAATCTACGTCTAAGACTCTGCTCCAAGTTTGCCCATTTTGCTGGTTTTCCTCTTAAGGCTTTCTTCTTTTTTTGTCATCTTAAGGAGTTTTTCTTCCTGTTTTCTCTACTGTTTGATCATACACTCAGTGGGAGGAGGTCCAAATTGTCTCTCTGCAGCTCTATTTCCATGCTCTTTCACATATTTGATTACATTCAGTTTGAATTTTGCATAGTAAGACAATTGCTTACCAATATTTACCTTTTTTTCTTTTGACATCTTTATGGGCTCAGAATGCTCTAGACCCTGTTGCATCTGCACATTCTCCACTGCTACATCCATCTCCAATTATGGCATCAGTTGAAGTCAGTAACAATAAGGCTCATAATTTGAGGAATTCTGTTTGACAAGGTATGGGCAGCTACACTTTCTTCAGCTCCCTTCCCTGTATAAAATGCCCCTTAAACAATTTTAGAAAAAATATATTATCTTATATACAGAAAATACAGTAATCTGTTGGTGGGGAGGGTCTTGACAGTTACATGACTAAATCTAAAATCATGGTGAAGTAAAAAGCACCCCAGTGGAGAGCAGCAAGTACTATGAACAATAATATAACATACTACAGTTAACAAAACAAAAGGCCAACTTGACAAAAGAATATTAGAATGAAATAAAAGAATTATTATACTATCTGCCTGAACTCTAATGCTGAAATAAAATTAACATAAAAATAGTACATTTTATAATTGTGAGGCTTTGTTGTGACTCAAATCTCACTTTTGTTACTAATTCTATGGCTACTATCTTGCTATAGTGTTCCCTAACCTTTGCTTGTTTTACTGAAAGGCTTATTCTCCATAGTTGAACTAAGAGGAGCAGTGTGTCATCTTGATCCCCAAAGAGAGAGGATGGAAATATCCTCTTGAATATCATGCTATTGAGCAGCACCAGCTAGAATTGAGGACTTGAAATCTCTCAGCCCATTCCAGTGTCTCCTTATCAACTACCCAGAATTGATTAGTTAGCTTAAAATTTAGTGATGGGCCTGGCCTGTGTGACTCAGTGGCTCAGTGGTTGAATGTCAACCCTTGAATCAAAAGGTCACTGGTTTGATAACCTTCCAGGGCATATGACTTGGTTTCAAGCTCAATCCCTAGTAGAGGGGTATGTAGGAGGCAGAGGATTAATGATGTTTCTATCTTTCTGTCTCCATTCCTCTCTCTAAAAATCAATGAAAAATATTTTAAAACACTGATTGATGGTAAGTAAAATACTTTTGTATTATAAAAATTGAGCAAGTTATCTTAGTTCTCATTAATGTCCATCCTAAGTACTATGTCTTATATCCTGCCTTAGAATTGCTAGCTCTGATTTTTCTTTAATAGTTTGCCTCTTCACTACACTATGAACCAGGTAATAACGATGTCACTTATTTCTGTTTCTCTTATTAAAGTGTTTTGACATTGGTTCACTCCTCCCTCTACCTTTCCTCCCCTCTGTTGTTGTTCATTCAAAACTTATAGAAATACAACCATAGCTAAGTTTTCCAAATAAGCTATGATTGCTTTCCTCAGAAAATTACTTCACATTTTAATTATTTTCCTGACACTTTCAGCAATAAGTAATCACAAGTTTTCACACAACTCAACATAGAGTTTGAACTCTGAGCCTGGAGGTTAGGAAGCCTTTCATTTATCTCTGTCCACATGATATGAGTTATTGGGTTACTTGCTTTTCAATGAAGACCCATTACAGGAAAATTATATTCCAAGGTAGTCATGTTTAAAGAATTTTGCTTAATCTTTGCCTACATTTGATCTGCTAAATTCCACACTCATGGCATTTTCTTCATTTTTTTTCTCATTGATAGAAGCTGCAAAATTGCCTGAAAAGCTATTGTAGTTCAATATGGCTGTCTCCCTTGACATTTACATGCACCTCAACTTTATTTATTTTTCTGCATAGTCTGTAGATGCCTTGCTGAAGAAATAAAGATTGCACATTCAGCAATTTATGCAATCCCAGCCACAGGATTATTTTACTGTCTGTTGAATAATTAGCAATGTGCGTAAAGATAGAATATATAGTAACTTGCCTGACTTTGGGCAAAAAAAAATATAAAAAGATTAGAATGACAAATAGTCAGACTCTAGGGTCAAATGCTTTGCCAGTAGTTGCATATGTTTATGCCAAAATACATAAAGAAATGTCACTTCAGCACATGAGTGATGACAAACACTCCAAGTGGGGCTGCAGTTCATCAATCATTTCAAATGTACAGATTGGGTTTACCTATATAAACAAAAGCAATAAAACTACTCAAAGCCTCACCTTAAACAATTCTAGCATGACATAAACACTGTTACTACACAGTCAAGCCCCATTTTACTTGAGAAGCAGTCAGAAAAGACCTGACAATCTATGACTTATTAAGATTAATAAAGCACATCTTCAATAAAAAAGTTCTGCTAATACTTTGCATAAGTATGGGAATATTATTGCTTATTCAGTATCATAGCACATCAGAAAGCATATGAGGCAAGAAGTATGATTAACAAACCTGAAAACTGTGCATTCACAGTCATTCTCAACAAAGTTTCAGGGTCACAGCAGGGAGCAGTGTAGAAAAAGCCTGGAGCGAGAATCCACAACAGGTAGGTTATCTGGGCTCAATTTTAATGATATGTTAAAAATAAGGTAAATTAATAAAACTATTATATGTTTCTAAGCCATTTTTTTCTTTTCAGGATGAATGTTTTTGAAACACTGATTCTTTAAACTTCTGCTAACGTTTTAGGGCAATAAATACTATATTATAGTCCCTCTTTGGTAAAAAGAAGGCCAGGTGGTTCAAGACTGTACATGATGGAGCAGAACTGAAGTTAGAAGTGCATTCAAGGTTATATACCATTTCTCTTCTTTGAGAAGGTGCATTGTAAGCATGATAAATTATAATTTGATCAGTTGCCTATGTTCTTGTTCTATTCTTCCACCTGAATGCTGGATCTGATACTAATACTATGATTGGCTCTTTAGTAATCACAAGCAGAAGTGCAAGGCCACTGCCTGTGAATAAAGAAAATTCTGCTCAGAGGAAGCAACATAATCTCCTCATGATCAATGAAGGCTATTCTAGGTCTGCTACTAAATACACAAAATACTTTGATTTCTCAAATGAGGATTTTTGATTTAGTTGAACTATTAAATCTCTTAAATTTAAACTCAAATTTAACAAGACACATGTAGGTTTCTCTCTTCTTAATTTCGCTGAACTTTCAAGATGTAGTGGAATGACAAGGGAAGGACTCCATTTCAGAGTATAATTGGAAGATCAGAATGCTTTTGGAAAGATTTTCTTCTTATTTGGACATTTTTGTGGATTGAGAAGTTTTAAAGAAATCAGAGATTTAACCAACAGCTCAAATAGAACAAATCCTTTATGAGAAGTCATTTTGTTGTCTTGACTCCCTGAGAAGTAAAAACAAACTCAATGGGTTTCAAGATGCTTCTTTTAAGGTATGGAAAAGAAGATTGACCTAAAAGTTGATTGACATGAACTTTCTAACAACCCTAAAATGATAGCGAAATAAGAAATGTATCCTTAGGGATGACAAAGGCATACTACTTTAATATGGCTTATTTCATTGGTCTTCTTAGGCTAAATATCTAAGGTCATCCACATTCTTTGGAAATAACAATGCACTAAGAATTGAGGAACTGGGGCATAAACTTGATTCAGCCATAAGTTTAACAACCAATTAATATTTGTTGGCCAAAAATAAATAGAAAACTCTGAGAAATTAAAAAATGAAACAGGATCCTGTCTCTAAAGAACTCACAGTTCAGCAAGGAAAAAGTAATTACCAGTTCCTTAAAAAATTAAAGGTGGAGTTATCATTTTAAAAAAAAGAAGCAGCTTGATTCATGGAAAGCTCTGTAAAGTTGGGCTTTGGCACTGTCCAGATCCAATTACTAGGAAGCTCATTCGGGTTGAACTCAAATTGCTGAGTTTCAGCTTCTTTTTTCCAAGTGTCATTAAATTTTAATTTAGCTCTTTCCCCAAAACCTGCTTGTATCAAATTAAAAAGAGAATTTTTCTCAACAAGTCTAAGGAAGAAGTTCAGCTGATAGTTTATATACATACATATGTGCATGTGCAAACATACACACACTGTCATATACATATACATTTAATCAAAATGCTTTGTAGTAGATATAGGTGATATACATAGAACCAGTAGTTTCTATCTTGCTCTGGATTTCTCTAAAAAGCAGAGGCTCATATTTGGGGCCAATAATTTTCTGTTGTAGGAGCTATTGCATATATTGTAGAAATTTTAGCAGCTCCTAAATTTTAGAGACCTACTAAATGCCAGTTGCCTCTACTCCTGAGATAACCAAAATTTTTGCCTGATATTACCAAATTTCCTACAGAACAGTGGGTTCAGGGTGCAGGGAGCAAAATCCACCTACATCTGGAGGAAAAGTCAATCCATGGCTACGTTATTTAGCTAGTCACTATGGAGGCAACTGAGGCTCTGGGTTGCTTGGGATCCTCTGAAGTGTATAAGCTGTATCTGTGACTTGTTTGCCTGAAGAATGGAAAAGGCTATATTTATTCATGTTTCACATCTGTCATTGGTCAAGGGTTATTCCATGGGGAGTTGACTCTGTACACCTTTGTGCTTGTGTCAGAATGGCTTGGTTGGTTTACATGGGCATCTTCAAGAAGCCCTGAGTCAAAAAATAAGGAGGCCTACTATGGCTAGGTGTTGCTGATTATACTTTGGTTGCCACAACCATATTTGGAGTAGAAAGTGCATAGTGGAGATGGGAAGTGGAGTTCAAAGAGTGTCAAATGTAGCCCAAAGATCCATTATGCTACTATTCAAAACTTTGGAACTCCTAGAGGGGTTTAGTTATGGGAACTGCAGGAAAACAAAACAGTTTGGACTGCAATTCAATGCTTGGCCCTTATTTTTCCTCTCTGAATGCATTTAGAGGAGAGTATGGTACATAAATGAGTACATACATATGAGTGCATATGTATAATTTGGGACTTTTTCCCTATAGAAATCAAAAACAACAATTAGATGGACCAAGGAGATACTGAAATATCCACCGGATAAAATATGCCAAAAACTAAGACACTGTATTAAAATTAATATTCTCCCTAGTCAATGACTTTGAATTTTGCCCTTTAATTCATGCATTTAAAATGTATTTAAACTATAATATCAGGTAAAAGAAACACATGGAAATTGTGTCAAATTCTTACAGAGTAGTAAAATGTGAGGTGCATAAAAATAAGACAAAAAGTATGAAATCCAATTAAAATTTCACAGGAAATTTGCTGCAAGAATATATTGAGTAAAAAAGCTTAATCACAATTTTTCAAATAAAATTTATAATTGCATTTGAATTTTATTCATTTAAAAAATCTTTAGCTCTTAAGGTGCATATTTAACTAAATTTTATACATTTATAATGTTAAAAGACAAGAATGTGTGCATATATAGAATACACACACATATGCATTTATACACACACTAGATTTCTCTTCCACTTTTCAGTTAGCTTATTAAAAAAATGAATACAAACAGATTCTGAGCTCCAGGATCCTCTAAGAGCTTATAGCCTGTAGCAGCTTTCAAGATAACAGCTTCTTCAACCAGAGGAGTTCTGACTTCTCGGTCAGACTCTTTGAAGTTTCCAAGGCTTGGGGAGAGGGTGGTCTTTTCAGAAAAAGCCTGTATTTCAAAGGAAAGACATACCTTTTCCCCCCTATTTAGTGCCAAGATTTAAAAATGCTCTGAAGAGGGGAAAAAACCATCTTCCCTTTAAAATGTAGTATTCCTCTGAAGAGATCCATGCCTTGGCTGGGCAAACTCCAGATATGCTCTCTGCTAAGACCTCTGTGCTCAGAGGCTCTGGGCCATGTCCTGAACCAACTATCAGAATCAGGTTCTCTTCACAGTAACAGCCTAAAATCAATTATCATGAAAGGATCCCGTACTGCAGGAAGTTTATTTCCTAACATACAAGTTGTGTTCCAATAATACCCATTAATCGATGAAAGTCTGAAATCTTGCCTGACCTTGGCCAAGCTATTTAACCTCTTTGAGTTGGATTTTCTCATCTGCCTGCTGAAGCCATGTCACAAGATTGTTGTGAAAATTAAATGATGTAATGGCTATAAAGTGTCTGACACGGAGAAGGCGTAGACATGCATTAGTCCCTTTCCCCATCATTTAGTCATGAAATAATCACTCTAATATGGCATCTTAAGCCTCATTTTTTAAATTTGTGAAACAGTAAAGAGCACCTACCTCAGAGGGTTGTGGAAAGAGTAAATGAAGGAACTGATGTAAAGCGCTTGGCACAACACTTGCTTAATGATAATTGCTTAGTGCACATTAGGGCAGCGAGTGGTTGTAGGAAGAGTATTACAGAACAACTTCTTATCACCATTAGCACATCTAAAGAGTGTCTAACACATCCATGGCATTATGTGAGGTGCTGGGGTAGAATGTTCAAAAGAATTGGCCCTTAAGAAGACAGAATATACATGTAAAGAAAATTAATACTATGACAAATCCTATCTAATAAAGAGGGACTATGCAAATTGACCATCACACCATCACAAAGATGTCAGCATCACCCATCACCAATAAGGAGAGACTGTTAATTGACCGCCATGCCTCAAAGATGGTGGCTCCTACAGCTACAAGATGGTGGCGCTAAGTTCCATCAGCCCTGCTGGGGCGGCAGGCATATGGCATGGCTGGGTCTGCCCCAAGGTGGGTCTGGCCGCTCTACATGCCTGCCTCCAGAGTCCCCCAGTCCCCTCAGTCCCCCAGCTTCCCAGGACCAGCCCAAGGCACAGGCAAGTCTCGGATGTCAGCTGCCCAGCCTCCCAGGGCCTCCCAAGGCTCAGGTAACCAGGACTGGCCAGGACTTGTGCTGCCAGCAGTGGCAGCAGCAGAGGTGTGATGAGGGCATTGCCTTTTCCCTGATTGCCAGGTCGCCTCCCACTCCTGAGGGCTCCTGGACTGTGACAGAAAGCAGGCAGGGCTGAGGGACCTCCCTTCCAGTGTATGAATTTTCATGTATTGGGCCTGTAGTCCTATCTAATAAAAGAGTAATATGCAAATTAACCATCACTCTGCTACACCACAAGCCACGCCCACCAATTAGGAGTGAGTATGCAAATGAACCCCAACCAAGATGGCTGCAGCCATGGAGAGAGCAAGAGGGAGGCTTGGGTTTCTGCAGAGATAGAGGAAGCCAAGCTTTCCACACACCCTGGCCAACCCAGACCTCTACTCTAGGCTACAAAGTTTCAATTATAGAAGATAAATAAATTCCAACAAAAATGGCAGCAGCCATGGAGCTGGAGAGAGCAGGAGGCTAGAGTTGCTCTGAGCGAGGGAGGAAGCCAAGCTTTCTGCCTGCCTGGTAGGTCCAGGACTCACTCCTGGCCACAAAGTTTCAATTGTAGAAGAAAAATAAATCCCAGATCCCAGAACTACTATTTGGGTCACTGAGGGGTGTGATTGGCCTGCAAACCACCAAAGGTCCCTCACCTAGGCTGCCCCATACCCCAAGGGAACCCCCACCCTGATCTGGGATACCCTTCAAGGCAAACCAGCTGGCCCCCACCTGTGTACCAGGCCTCTATCCTATCTAATAAAAGAGTAATATGTAAATTGACCATCACTACAACACAGAAGATGGCTGCCCTGATGTGGCCAAAGACCCTGCCCCCATGTGGATACAAGATGGCCACCACATGGGGAGAGCAGTTTGGAGGGACCAGACCTGCAAGAGAGGGCAGTTAGGGTTGACCAGGCTGGCATAGAAGGGAGTTGGGGTGACCAGGCCTGCAGGGAAGGACAGTTGTAGGGAGACCTTGGCCTGCAGGGGAGGGCAGTTAGGGGTGATCAGGCTTGCAGGGAAGGGCAGTCAGGGATGACCAGGCCTTCAAGAAAGGACAGTTAGGCATCAATCAGGCTGGCAGGGGGGTGGTTAGGGTGTGATCAGGCTGGCAGGCAGAACCAGTTAGGGGCAATCAGAAAGGCAGGCAGGTGATCAGTTGGAAGCCAGGCCAGCAGGGGAGGGCATTCATACATCCCCTCGAGGGGGTTTCAGGTTGGAGAGAGTGCATTACAATGAGATACCATCACATACCTACCAGGATGGGGCCTAAATGGGCAGTTGGACATTCTTCTTACAATCCAGGACTGCAGGTTCCCAACTGCTCAATTTGAAAGAACTAAACTAAGGATCAGACATTTACGAAATAAAAATAAATACAAACTAGCCCCATTTGTGCAAGACTAAAGCTAGAAAATTTTGAGACAATCAAATCAAATCAGGTAGAATCTAAGATCCTTTCTTTTCTGGCACTGTCCAGTGTGGCTTGGACACAGGCAGCAAGCATAGTCACAGATGGTGCGCTGAGCCAGTAAACAGTCAGTGCACAAGAGTGGAACTGGATCTCATATAAAATATTTCAATCCCACATTCAGTCTCATATGAAGAAAAAAATTGGAAATATACATGTCTTAGCTTGGGCTGCCATAACAAAATACCAGAGACTTGGTGGATTAAAAAAGGAAAATTTATTTTCTCACAGTTTTGGAGACTAGAAAATCTAAAACCAAGGCTTTTGCAGGATTTGGTTCCTAGTAAGAGCTCTCTCCCTGGTTTGCCAATATCCATCTTGTCTCTGTGTCCCAATATTGTGAAGACAGAGAACGCTGGTATCTCTTTCTCTTTATATAAATCACCAGTCCTATCAGATTAGGGCCTCACCATCATGACCTCATTTACACTTAATTACCTCCTTAAAGGCACTATCTCTAAGTAGACTCACATTGAGGATAGGGGTGGGGGGTGAGGGACACAGAATTCAATACATAACAATAGAGATTTAGAAAAATTTAGTCCAAATTTTAGTTTTATAAATAACTACCTGTGGGCCTTTGAGCTGATCATTTAAACTTTCTGAGCCTCATCTTCACCTATAAAAGAAGTGGGATGAAGTAATATTGTTGAGTTAGGGATTTCTAAGGATGCCTTTAGCTTTAATATTTTCAAATTTCATCATTATAAGTTTTGGTATAAACTGGCTTTATAGAACCTTGCAATCTATAACAATAGTCAGATTTCATGAATAAAGAATAATCTAACAATGTCTAAGAGAAGCTCTAGCTTAAAATAGAGCAAAAGAAAAAGAGAATCTCTGATAGAGCCAAAAGAAGAGCAACCACAAGAACAATAATATTGCTTCCAACAGCTGGAACAGGTGTGGCAGCAATAGCAAGTAGACTGGGCTAGCAGGCTTCAAGTTAAAATGTGATTGTTCATTTAGTTAAAAAATATCTGGATTTTGTTGCCAAAATTCTATTCTTTCTGAAAAAAAGAAAAACAGGACAAAATAAATCTAAGTATTCAGTAATTTTAGACCAGAACAAAAGCGTAATGCCATATTCCACAGCTAGACTCTGACCCATTCTCACCATTAATCTTTGAATGCACATCTTTATTGACAACTAATTTTTTACTACTATCATTGTCAAAGTTTAGTAGAATTCAGATAACTTTTTAACACTTTTAAAATAAAATTACAAACTAAAGGGTAACAATTATAGTAAACTTATCAGAGAGACAGTGACAAAGAAAGGGATAAATCATGATTAAGATAATTTAAAACTGGGGGTCAAAGAATTAATTTCTTGTTGATGGAGAAGCTTTAAAACTTAAGCACTTTGGATCCAATGCGAGAGAACTGACAGTGAATGCCATGGCAACTTTCTGTATTCCAATGAGTTCTACAGGATCAGAAACCCAAGAACATATTCAGTAAAGCCACTGTTATCTGTCTCACTAAAGCTATCAGAATTCACTCCCAGAACAACAGAACCAAGGTAACTAGGAGCCCTGAGAAGAAGCAAATCCTAGAGACAAAGGTGAGCAGAAGTAAGGCCTACTGGATGGATTTTCTTGACACAGTATCCTAACTAGTGAGTAATACCTTCTTTCCCTTTAAGGTAACTATTTATTTGCCTTGGTATGGACAGAGGACATTTGCTTTGTCAGAGAGAGAGAGAGAGAGAGAGAGAGAGAGAGAGAGAGAGAGAGAGAGGGAGAGAGAGAGCGCTTGTGCTCTAATGGAAGAATCAAATTATATCAGAAAAGGAAGCACTTTAAGCTTTATTGCTGTAGATCACTCTGCCTCCAGCTGTGAAACTGATTGATGTTTAAAGCCCCTGAGGCACTGGCAGCTGTGGTGGCTGTTTCAAATAAGAAGAAAAAAGGTGTGTGAATGTGGAATGTGGATGTGGATGTGAGTGGATGAGTGTGTAAGTATCTATAGGTGGGGTAAGAACAGTATTTAGGTAAATTTTATTTTTATAACTTTT
>PVJN01038289.1:0-20443 GCA_004026805.1 Lasiurus borealis
TGCTCACCCCCAATTGCCCCCCAACCCTGCCAGCCTGCCCGCCCCCAACTGCGCACCCCTGCTGGCCTGCTTGCCCCTAACCACCTTTCCTTCGGTCCGCCACCATGGCTTTGTCTGGAAGGATATCCAGAAGGTCTCCCAGTCTTATTAGCAAATTACCCTTTTATTAGTATAGACTAGGGCCTGATGCACAAAATTTGTGCAAAGGGCTCAGCCCTCATAACCCTGGTTGCTTTGGCCCTTGCAGCCCCATCTTCATCTTGAAAGTCATCCAGACCACCATTCCACTATTCAGCTACTCGGTTGATTTGCATATTATGCTTTTATTATTATAGACATTTTAAATAATTTATTGTTTTAAGTGTTCCATAATTGTAATTTTTTTCTATACAAATTCAAATTTTTCCTAATACTAAACCATTCTCAAATATTCAGGGTCTACTCCTCTCTTATCCATGCCTTCCTTCCTCTCTCTCACCTCTGTTAAACCTACCCCTCTACTGCCATAAAATGTCTAGCAGAAATCACTCATTTCCTCAGAAGAAAAGATATGTGGCTTTAGGAAGTGAATGTGATTGGGTAAGTTCTCTGCCCAAGGTCTGGGCACACTTCCAGTAGGGTTTGTTCCAGCAGAGGAACGCCCAAACAGGCCCCTACAAGACAGTCACTGGATTCCAGTTTCTAGAAATGAATGTATTTCTGTTACACACTCAAAAAGAACACTTCATCAGGGTGTGGGGTAAGCCCTGTCTTTACTAAATCTTGGCTCAACACAGTGAACTCACTATGAGGAAGGTCAGGGAAGGAATTTTGGGGAACTGTTTTTTAAAAAAGCATCACATTTTAGGCTCTCGGTCACCCCAGGAATGGGCTCCTGAAACTCTGAGAAATGAATGCTGAGTACACCTCTGCCTTAGGGATGGATTTTTATGTGTGATAGGAGTCACACACCTATGTTTCTGAAGAAACCAGAAGCAGAGCAAACTGCTTCCCTGAGGACCTGTTCTAACTTCCTGTCATCCCCCTGGAGTTCACTGCCAAAGGAGTGCCATCATCACTGCCTCACTCAGACAGCACATTTTGAAAAGACACTCAGCTTGACCCACTCAGACACCCTGGGTGTGTTGAAAGAAGGGAGGAGAGTAATATTTATGTAAGCAACCACATGCTTTTAATTTATTGCATTTTCAAATGTCTAGGCATCAAGGTCAAAAATATATAAGTTTTAGTGCCTAAGAAATAAAATAAGCAATCTTGTTTCCAATCATAACAAATAAATTAAAAATAATATGAGGGGTTTTTTTTATAACCATAGTATGAATTATTTCTAGAATATAGGTTAAGGTCTGTCTCCTCTGAATTCCTTCCCCTCTACTACCATGACACTCCCCTGATTCAATTCTTCTCAATCCCAGTACCTACCTTCACTAATTCCTGGTGCAAACTGTGATCCTATTTCCTTCCAGGCCTGCTTCTCTATTCTGATGAAGTTATGCGCCCCTGATTCCCAAATCACCCCCTTCCACCACTTCTTTATACTGCATCCATCCTCAAGTGCCTGTCTTATAGTAGGCATTCAATAGAATCTGGTAGATACTCTACAGACAAACTTGCACCTCACAAACTTCACAGATATATATGAGCTTCTCTGGAAGGCAAGAATGAATCAAATCTAATCACTAACAATATCATAATCTAATCTCCATGCAAATGTAGTTATTTATAGCTAAAGTACATGGGTGGCCCATTCCACTCTGTCTCAAAGGGCAACCACTTGGGTGGGACATGTTCCTGCAAAGAAACCCCATCTCCATTTTGGTGTCTTACCTGATCTTCAAAGTCCAATTTAAAACTTTCAAGATTTTAGCCGAAACCGGTTTTGCTCAGTGGATAGAGCGTTGGCCTTCAGACTGAAGGGCCCCAGGTTCGGTTCCAGTCAAGGGCATTTACCTTGGTTGCAGGCACATCCCTGGTGGGGAACATGCAGGAGGCAGCTGATCAAAGTCTCCCATCAATGTTTCTAACTGTCTATCCCTCTCCCATCCTCTCTGTAAAAAATCAATAAAATATTTTTTAAAAAAAACTTTCAAGATTTTATACTTTATTCATAAGAAAACTCAGTTCCAACCCTAGCCAGTTTCGCTCAATGGATAGCGCATCCGATCAATGTATTTCTCTCACATTGATGTTTCTCTATGTCTTTCCTTCTCTCTTCCACTCTCTCTAAAAGATCAATAAAAAAATATTCTCAGGTGAGGATTAACAAAACAAACAAACCCACAAAAAATAAAACTCAGTTCCACTTGGGCTAGTTTCATGAGACCTTGGAACTTTTATTTTAGTTTTCCCCATCCTGGGCAGACTTGGAGACAAAGTTGACCAATATAGGGAGGGAGAAATTCAGAGTTTCATCAAAATGGAAGCAAAGTCTTGGGATGGTGGGTGGGATGCTGGTTAAGGTATGGCAACAGGTATGCAGAAATGGAAATCTCTTGCCTAATGAATTCCTTGCAGGGTGGCTTTAATTGCCGCTGGTATTCCATACTCTTCTTAAAGCAGCAGCTTATGGACTGCCACTTGACAGGTTTAATTATATCTTTATCAAATTTGTTTGGAATGTATTATACACCCAAGACACAGAGTAGAAAGGCATAGACCATATGCTCAAGATTCCTGGTCAAGTGATGAAACAAGTACCAGTAAGTGAATGATTACAATCCAAAGGGAGACCAGTCACAGGTGGAGCAGTGCACAGGGTAAACTGAGACCAATGACATAGTCCGAGGAGCACAGGACATTCTCTGAGTAGAAGAAAGGTTGGGAAGGGAAGGGTGGGCATTAGGGGTGGATGGGAAAGAAAAGAGATAAGTTCTCACCGTTCAGAGTGAAAAGCCAGTAGACAATGACTGAAGCTAAGAAACTCAGAAGTAGAAATACAGCTGTGCTCTTTGGAGAATTTGGAAGTCAATTCTAAAATGACTAGTTCAAAAGAGGGGGACCTCTGGGAAGAGAAAAGATGAAAGAGAATGGGGGATGATACTTCCCATAACAAACCATGTAAAACTCTTGAGTTTTTTTGACAAAACCAAAAATTGGAAATAAAAAGGAGAAATATTAGTTGAAACCTTACTTCAAAAGCTGAATGATAAGAAGAAAAAAAAAGCTGCGTGTTAGCCATCCTACGGAGATATCATATTGCTACGGAATTTCTTATTGTTGAATGTTTAAGTTGTTTCTATTTTTCTCTAATAAAACAGCCACATTGAGCTCCATCCATGGATCTTGATCTGCATCTTTTGAGGTATAGCTCTCCATTCTGGGGCAGAAGCCAGTGGTCTCTGTTAGAAAGGTCATCCCTTCCATAATAATTCATGACTCCTTCTAATGAGACCCAACTAAAATGCCCTGAAGGACAAAGACCTTCAAAATCAATAATAAATTTAATCCGCTTAATTATATACTTATTTACTTAAATTATACATGTTCATTCATTAGTTTAATTTTATGTGTGCGGCTTTTGTTTATACAGCCAACCCAAGCCTCAGACCCCAAAGGGAGGCGAAGGAAAGCTAGCCAAATGTATGACCACCAGTGTCAAGGTATGTCAGCTCCTGGGCCCAGAACAAAGCAGCTACCCATCACCTTTGGCTAAAGCCATGGGCCCTGGATTTGGCTCCTCAGCTGAGGGCTACAGCAATTCTGAGAGCAGAGAGAGACTTGCCAGAATTGGGTGGAGAGATGAAAGGCCATTATCAACTGTCCAACAGGAGCTTGGCATTCAAAGCCAGACTTGTGCTTAGATTTCCCTGCTACCATTCCCATAAGTGTAACTCTGGTCCAAAAAGTCTGAGTGTTTGAAAGCTCTGGGTAACGAACATCAAACCACTTTCCAAAAGCCTGTACAAAGTTATGCTCCACCAACAATGATTCAAAAAAAAAAACAAAACATGAACCTCTAGGCTCCTGCAAGCCAACTTATTCATCTTTAATGGTCCTTTTCCAAAAGGATTTTATACCATTGTGAAATGGTATGAATTGTAAATTATGAAATAGCTAATGACATATCTCTTGTGTTCCTGTCCTTGCTGTTGGAGTTTCTCTAGTCCCACGCTATTTAATTAACACCCACTTGCACTGAGAGGTCATTAAACACCTGAAATGTGACTGCTCGAATTGGGAGGTGCTACAAGTAGAAAGTACATCCTGGATTTCAAATGCTTGGTGCAAGAAAGGAATGTAAAATAGCTCACTGTTTTTATTGTGATTTAATGCTGAAGTGATATATTGAGTTAAAGATTCTTAAAATAATTTTGCTTGGAGAGAAACCAAAATGGCAGCATAGGTGAACACCTAAACTGCTGCCTCGCACAACAATTTCAAAACTACAGCTAAAAGACAGAACAGACATCATCCTGAGCCACAGGAAAGCTGGCTGAGTGGAAATTCTACAACTAGAAGGAAAGAGAGGGGCTCAAGGAGACTCAGAGGAGCTGCAAAGGAAAGAGAGGGGCTCAAGGAGACTCAGAGGTATGGAGACACATGCATGGAGAGGACCAGCAGCAGAGTGCCTGGCTGGTTTCCTCTAGCATGAGGGAAACAGACACTCCCAACTGCTCTGAACCCCACTTCCAACTGCAATGAACCCCAGTTCCAGGCAAAACTCTTATGGGGGAAGTCTGGAGTGTCAGAAAAAGCGAGGAGTGCACAGAGACTCAAAGGAGCCACAGGGGGGTGGGAGGCCGAGATCTGGAGGTGCACGCGTGAGTGCTCGCAGAGAGGACTGACTGCTGATTGTGCTACTGGCTTTCTCTAGTGGGAGAAGGAGGTAGCCACCCGACTGGGCTGAACTCCACTTCTGACTGCACTGAACCCCACTTTCAGGTGAGACCCTGGTGACCCAAACTCATATAGGTACCCAGAGTGCCCAGAAACTCAGCGGAGCCTGCTTTTCTGGCATGAGTGTGCACAGAGAGGGCTGTAGCAATTACCGAGAGACATTGAGACCCAAGGACTGCATAGGGCAGGGCTGACAGGAAGCCAGGCTATCTGCTCAGCCCTGAGACTCCGTTCCATCCAAGCTGACCACAGAGGCTTTTGCAATTTTGCAAATCTTGCATCATAAGGCTGACTCCAACACGCAAGTTCTCCTGGCATAGACACAGCTGATCCTCACAACCAATTGGCTTGGATTGGAGGTCAATTCCCCCCAGTTACACCAAAAACAATTAAGATTTAACTACAACAAGGCTGTACATACAGTCCACAAAGTGGTGCACAAGTAGAGTCCTCCCCAGGTAAATGGGGAGGTGGAGCTATGGGACCATATAGGACAACCTGCACACAAAGCTACTCTACCAACTCAGGGAAGCAGTGAAAATGTGGAGACAAAGGAACAGATTACAAACAAAGGAAATGGAGGAAAACAAATAACTGGATATAGAATTCAAAACCACAGTTATAAGGTTTTTCAAGAATTTCCTAGAAAAGATAGATAAATTTAGCGAGACCCAAGAGGAGATAAAAAAGGACCAACTAGAAATTAAACATACACTGACTGAAATAAAAAACATTATACAGAGACCTAACAGCAGACTAGAGGAATGTAAGAATCAAGTTATAGATTTGAAATACAAAGAAGCAGAAAACACTCAACTGGAAAAGCAAAAAAGAAAAAATATATAGAATCCAAAAATTTGAAGATAGTGTAAGGAGCCTCTGGGACAACTTCAAGCATACCAACATCAGCATTATGGGGGTGCCAGAAGAAGAGAGAGAGCAAGATACTGAAAACCTATTTAAAGAAATAATGACTGAAAACTTCCTCCACCTGGTGAAAGAAATAGACTTACAAGTCCAGGAAGCACACAGAACCCCAAACAAAAGGAATCCAAAGAGGATCACACCAAGACACATCATAATTAAAATACCAAGAGCAAAAGACAAAGAGATAATATTAAAAGCAGCAGGAGAAAAACAATTAATTACCTACAATGGAACACCCATACGACTGTCAGCTGATTTCTCAACAGAAACTATGCAAGCCAGATGGGAGTGGCAAGATATATTCAAAGTGATGAATAACAAGAACTAAAACCAAGATTACTCTACCCAGCAAAGCTATCATTCAGAATTGAAGGGCAGATAAAGAGCTTCACAGATAAGAAAAAGCTAAAGGAGTTCATCACCACCAAATCAGTATTATATGAAATGCTGAAAGGTACTCTTCAAGAAGAGAAAGAATAAAAAGGTAAAGATAAAAATCATGAACAACAAATACATATTTATCAACAAGTGAATCTAAAAATCAAGTGAATAAAAAATATGATGGACAGAATAAACTGGTGAATATAATAGAATCAGGAGCATAGAAAGGGAATGGACTGACAATTCTCAGGGGGAAAGGAGTGAGGGAAGTGTGGGAAGAGACTAGACAAAAACCATACATCTAACAACGAGGTCAATGGGTGGGGTGGGGGGAGTAAGGGCAGAGGTTGGGGTGAGAACCAGGTGGAGGGGAGTTATGGAGGGGAAAAAAAGGAACAATTGTAATAATCTGAACAATAAAGATTTATTAAATTTTAAAAAAAGTATCAGATATCAGACACAAATAGTTCCCATGTTTTAGAGTATAATATAAAATTTTCTCCAAACTGAAAAAAAAATTATTTTGCTCGTTTTGTTTTATTTGTTTTAATGTGGTCACTGGGGAATTTGAAAATACATCTGTGGCTCACACTTGTGCCTTGCATTATTTTTTACTATTATTATTAAGTTTAGAGAGTGAGTGAGGGAGAGAGAGAGAGAGAAACACTGATCAGGATTGAACCCACAATCTTTTGGTGTATGGGAAAATGCTCCAACAAACTGAGACACTTGGCCAGTATTATTATTATTATTATGATTATTATTACAGCATTATTCTATAGAGAAGCTTTTTTCTATAAAGAGCTTTATTCTAGAAAGCTGTAGGCCAATATATATGTGTAAGAGGAGAATCCAAGATGGCGACATAGGTAAATACCTACACTGCTGCCTCGCACAACAATTTCAAAACTACAACTAAAAGACAGAACGGACATCATCCAGAACCACAGGAAAGCTGGCTGAGTGGAAATTCTACAACTAGAAGGAAAGAGAGGGGCTCACAGAGACTCAGAGGAGCTGCAAAACGCTAAGGTACGGAGATGTGCTCATGGAGAGAGCAGGTGCCAATGTACCTGGCTGGCATTCTCTGGCGAAAGAGAGACAGAGATTCCCAATGGCTTTGAGACCCTTATCCTACCTACACCCCAGATCCAGCCAAAACTCATACGGGGGGAGTTTGGACTGTGAAAAGGGAGAAGTGCATGGAAATTTAGGGGAGTCGCAAAAGATCAGAAGTCTGGTAATGTGCATGGCACTGTGTGCAGAGGACCGACTGCTGATTGTGCCACTGGCTTTCATAAGTGGGCGGGAGACAGACCCTCCCAACTGCACCACTTCTCACTCCACTAAACTCCAGTTTCAGATGAAACTCTGGGAACCCAAGATTCATATGGTCCCGGAGTGCAGGGGAAAAGCTGGAGGGGCAGCAGTCTAGAGGCACTGCAAGAGTGCCTGCACAGGAACCGCTCCAACCATTACCAAGTCACGTGAGACTCGGAGGCTGGGGAGGGCAGGGCAACTGGAAGGCAAGGTGGTCCCTTAAGCCCTGAGACTCCACCCATCCCAAGCTCAACAAAGAGGCTTTTGCAGTTTTGCAAGTCTGGTATCATAAGGCTGAATCCAACACAGAAGTTCTCCCGGCATAGTGAAAATGCCGAGACAAGGGAAGGGATCACAAACAAAAGAAAAGGAGGAAAACAAACAACTAGATATAGAGTTCAAAACCACGCTTATAAGGTTTTTCAAGAATATCCTAGAAAAGTTGGATAAAGTTAGCGAGACACAAGAGGAGATGAAAAAGGACCAACTAGAAATTAAACATACACTGACTGAAATAAAAAACATTATACAGAGACCTAACAGCAGACTAGAGGAACGCAAGAATCAAGTCACAGATTTGAAATACAAAGAAGCAGAAAACACTCAACTGGAAAAGCAAGAAGAGAAAAGAATCCAAAAATGTGAAGATAATCTAAGGAGCCTCTGGGACAGCTTCAAGCGTACCAACATCAGAATTGTGGGGGTGCCAGAAGAAGAGAGAAAGCAAGATACTGAAAACCTATTTAAAGAAACAATGACTGAAAACTTCCCACATCTGGTAAAAGAAATAGACTTACAAGTCCAGGAAGCACACAGAACCCCATATAAAAGGAATCCAAAGAGGACTACACCAAGACACATCATAATTAAAATAGCAAGAACAAAAGACAAAGAGAGAATATTAAAAGCAGCAAGAGAAAAACAGTTAATTACCTAGAAGGGGGCACCCATACGACTGTCCGCTGATTTCTCAACAGAAATGATGCAGGCCAGATGGGAGTGGCAAGAAATATTCAACGTGAAGAACCTACAACCAAGAATACACTATCCAGCAAAGCTATCATTCAAAATTGAAGGACAGATAAAGAGCTTCACAGATAAGAAAAAGTTAAAGGAGTTCATCAACTCCAAACCAGTATTATATGAAATGCTGAAAGGTATTCTTTTAGAAGAGGAAGAAGGAAAAGGTAAAAGATAAAAAATTATGAACAACAAATACGTATCTATCAACAAGTGAATCTAAAGATTAAGTGAATTAAAATCTGATCAACAGAATAAACTGATGAATATAATAGAATCAGAAGCACAGAAAGGGAGTGGACTGATCATTCTCAGGGGGAAAGAGGTGAGGGGTGTACAGGGAGGGACTGGACAAAAATCATACACCTATGATGAGGTCAACGGGAGGGAGGGAAGGGTAAAGGGAAAGTGGGACCAGGTGGAGGGGAACTATGGAGGGGGAAAAAAAGAGAAAGAAATGTAATAATCTGAATAATAAAGATTTAATTTAAAATAAAAAAGCTTTACCAATATTTACCTCATATCTGCTTTCCTAATCTGAGTCTCCTCTTACTCCTGCCCTGAGGTTACTACTGCCTCTGACAGTTTTCAAGGGGTTTTGGGGGGAGACCAATGATTAATTGCTTGTTTTCCAATCCCAGGGAGGCAGCTGCATTGGTAAAGAACTGCAGTTTCTATAACTGGCCAGGAGAGGGAGTCCTTACCACACGTAGAACTGAAAAATAGTTCATATTGTGGAATATAGATTCTTTGTAACATTGTTAATTGATTAACAGATAGATTGAATGAACTAAAAAAATTAATTACTTCATATTGAGTGGAATAATTTCCTTAAAATTAGCAGGTGGACCTGCTTTACTAGCCAAAAAAAATATTTAAAGGAGAAATAATACTTGAAGTTCTCTTTTAATTTTTTCCCCTAAAACTTATTTAATTAAAATTTTTAAAAATAATTTGAGCCCTAACCGATTTGGCTCAGTGGATAGAGCATCAGCCTGTAGATACTAGGGTCCCAGTTTTGATTGCAGTCAAGGGCATGTACCTTGGTTGCGGGCACATACCCAGCAGGGAGTGTGCAGGAGGCAGCCAATCAATGTTTCTATCTCTCTCCCTTCCTCTCTGTAAACAATCAATAAAATATGTTTAAAAATAATAATAATAATTTGAATTTCCCTTTTGTGCGCTTAGACACTAAAAAGTAAAATTTCAAAATTTTCCTGATGTAACTAATTATTTATAGAAGAACCTTATCTTTTGTTATTTAAAATTATTATAATAGCCCTAGCTGGTTTGGCTCAGTGGATAGAGCATCAGCCTGTGGACTAAAGGATCCTAGGTTCCATTCCAGTCAAGGACACATTCCAGAGTTGTGGACTCCATCCCCAGAAGGAGGTATGCAGGGGCAGCCCATCAATGATTCTCTCTCACATTAATGTTTCTATCTCTCTTTCCTCTCTGAAATCAATAAAAATGTATTAAAAATAGATAAGATATCCATAACAAAAGGGAAACTTGATAGTCAATATTTAATGTTCTGTCATAATTAATGTTCTGTCCTAGTTAATGTTCTGTCATCCTTAATGGCAGTTACTCTTCTAAAGCTAATGGTCCCAGGTTCTGCTGCTCTTTGGAAAGTTCTGGCAATATGTGTATAACAAATTAGTTTAATTTGATATTGGCATTATTCAAAGTTTTTGCTTGCAAACAGGAAAACCTAACTTTGTCTAATTTAAACCAAGGAAAGGGAATTAATTGAAAGGATGTTAGGACAAAGATAGAACGGAAGGGAAGGCCAGAGAATCAAGTTCAAGAATAAAGCAAGAACCAAAGGAGGGCAGAAATCTCCCCCACTCAGCCACCCATATGTCCCTGCCACTTAGAGGGCCAGATTATGGAGTCCAACCAGGCTCTCCCTACAACTTTGGGCCACTTTCTCAGGATCGAAAAGCTCAGACAAGAACACTCGAACTGAGGCTGTGAGTTCATGCTCTGTGCTTAGGGAGATGCCCGCCCACCCAGCCTCCACACAGAGGGTCCTGCCTCCCTCCTGTACTTGGGCAGTCTGGGTGCTGTGGTCGAATAGACAGGTCCAAGTCCTAACCGCCAGTGCCTGTGAATAAGACCTCATTTGGAAATAGGGTCTTTGCAAATGTAACTGAATCAAGATGAGATATACAAGAAAAAAAAATGTAACTGTGTGTGGTGATGTATGTTAATTATTCTTACTGTGGTGATCATTTCACAGCATATACACATAGTGAATTATTATGTTGCACACCTGAAACTAATGTCATGTTATTTGTATCAATGATATCTCGATGAAAATAAAATTAAGATGAAATTGTACTGGATTTGGGTGGGCCCTGAAGCCAAGATGGCTGATATCGGTATAAGAATAGGGAAAACTATGCACAGAAACTCTGGACACAAGAACACATGAGACTATGAGAGATGGAAACTGAAGTCATCTGTCTACAAACTCAGGAATGCCAGGATTACAGCAACCAGCAGAAGTGAGGCGAGGCAAGGAAGGATCCCCCCTAGAGCCTTCAGAGGGAGCCTGGGCCTGCCAATGACAGCTGGGACATCCAGCCTCCAAACTTCGGGGCTTGACAAGTTTGTGAGGCTTGTCACAGCAGCTCCAGGAAATAGAAACATCCGGTCCTGTAAACAAGAAAGGGGGGTCAGGAGCTAGACCCACCACCAGACACCCCAGACACAGTCTTGTGCTATTTGTGTTGATACATTTGACAAGATTTATTTAAAGTTGACTTTTTTTTAAGTCTTTAAATCCATCATGGAAATATTTCAGAAATAACAAAGAATTAGGAAATATATATCTCTACGACATTTGGTCTTAATCACCCAAGTGTGTGAATTAATTTGTGAATAAATTCTTCTATAAAATCAATAAACTGTAAAGATAAATATGACCCCATCCCACCTATCATGTATACAGGGTGTCCCAAAAAGATGTATACACACTTTAATAGCTGGTAGCTCCATTGATGTTTCTTTCTTTTCAGATTTAACCCAGTGGAATTCATAGTTATTCAAAATATGTATACATTTTTGGGAAACACCCTGCATATGTACAGAACAGAGGGAGAGGTGATGTATGTTAATTATTCTTACTGTGGTGATCATTTCACAGCACACATCTCAAGGGGCTACTCCCTCCCAATAACATGGGTTCCCATTGTCACAGTAACCCTTGAAAATGGCAGTAATAGAAATTAATGTAGAGAAATTAATGTAGTCTAGCCAAGTTCATGCATCCAGTTCAAGACACTTTTCTTCCCTATGTAAGGCTATGGAGGATGTCCACAGCAGAGATAAGCTTATGAACTGACTGGGAAATAAGAATGGCCCGTGGAACTTCTCCACGGAAGAATCTGCACAAAGCACAAGGTGGGCAGCGTCCTGCCCCTCGCCTGGCCCCCGTCTCTCTCCTGCCACCTCAGCAGTCCTTCCTCTTAGTAGCCAGCCTGGCCCAGCCCACAGCAATGTCTTTTTCCTGCAGCACCTGCCACCTGGAATGCTCAGCTCACACTGTCTCCCAGGACGGCCACTGCTCTTCTCTGCTCCTCTGTGCTCCTCTTTAGGTATGGGAATGGGTTATACACTCTTTGAGATCAGGGCTCATGCCTTATTCAGGCAGCTACCAGCCAAACCGTCACAGCATTTATTTTTTATTTTTTTGCTTAAAGCAGCAAGAAATTTCGGAGATGACCTAGCTCATCCCCTTTCCTGGACAAGAGAACTAAAGACAGGAGCAGCTAATGACCTTCCTAGAGTCAAAAAACAAGGAAACCAACTGCATGGCGAGTGTAGAACTGGAGAGTTCTGATTAAATCACACAGCATTTCATCTGAGTCCCTCCCTTAACTCTCTAAGAAGGACCACAAAGCTGGACACACTGCAGATTGATGCTTCTTGTGACACCAACAGGAAGTCTTAGGCCCAAGAAAAGTGAATGGAATAAACTGGTTAATTCGAAGTTGATTTCAGAATCAAGCTTTCTAGCATATAATTTAAAGGGTTTCTAACTTTGCTCCTTATGGCGGTCTTTCTTGGTGCAAATGATGAAGGGAAGGAAATGGCTGAGGCTGGCAGAAACCTGCATGTTGGTCTGATTTTGCTTGAGAAAAAGAGGAACCACCCAAGAGTATCCAGATGTGGCAAAAATGCAGAAGTGGGGGGGGGGGGAGTAGGGGGATGCCACATGCCAGGGATGGTGCTGAAAAGATGGTAACTGGAATTAATTGTGGACATGTGATCTAACCAAGTTTATGCATCCAGGTCAAGATACCCTTTTTCCTTCCCTATTTAAGGCTCGGAAGGATGTCCACAGCAGAGACAAACTTATGAACTGATTGGAAAATAAGAATGGGGCCTAAAAAGAACAGGTGAGGACAAAGCCAAGCTGAAAAGCTGCTGCATCCAGTCCATATTTCCGCCCCTCCAGTTGACGTGGGGTCTGCAGAGCTGGCCAGACCACCTTCGCAAACCGTGGGCATTAAGTGTCAGAGTAACTGTAAGATCGGAGTACAAGGCATTGCAAAGGTAACACCCAATACCTTTGTAGAGTAAAGAACTCCCGCTAGAGTCCATTAGTAAGTTTTCCTAAAATTTCAGACCTGATCGCCATCTGCATTACAAAAGATTGCATTATGCTGTGTCTGCCATGGCGATGCCTTAGAAACTGTAGATTGTTATGAAGTCTCTTTTATTTTCCCTGAGGAATAATGCTACACCTTGGCATCAAATGGTTCATAGGGGTAAAAATAAAAAGCTCCACCAATTGTTGAATGTCCCTATGAGCCAGACATCGAGTTCACTATCTCTCATCTTTGCAGTAACCTTGTAAAGCAGCAATTATTTGTCCAGCTTTAAAGATAAAAGTGTTTCAGAGCAATTAAGTGCCTGTTCTTGGGTATCATTTCAACATCTCTAATGCTTTCTGCTCTACAGTAGTGCTTCGATAATCTGGCATAAAAACAGAAATGGAAATATACATAAATACTATGTCTAGTACTTAAGCATCCACAGTAAATTCAAGTAATTATGCTTTTCCGCAAGGCATTGGTTTAAAGCAGCAAGAGATTTCAGAGGTGCCTTAGCTCATCCCCTGCCCAGACAAGCAAACTAAAGATAAAACCTTCCTGAGGTCAAAAACATGGCAGCTGCATGGCTGGAGGATAGAACTGGAGTCTTCTGATTAAGTCGCACACCATTTTATCTACACTCTTCTCTTAACTCTGTAAGAAGGGCCATGAAACCCCTGACTCTAATGAGAGAGTCAGGACTAGAACCTGAGATGTCAAGATTCCAAGCCCTGAGAGAGCTCTCCCCACCACATCACAACGTGCAGACACAGAGAGTAAGATTACAACATCCCTGTTGGCACTTCTAAAATATATTTGTGTTGTAATACCCCTTAGTTAGACAATGAATGCACAATGCTGGCCTTTTTCATTCAGGGAAATTTAGAAGGAGCTTGGAAGGTTAGATGCCTTTCACATAATAGTCAACTCAATTTAGATTTGTTAATTGACACATTGTCTGCTTGGATCAATTACACGATATTTTACAGTCTGGGGTCTTTGAAGAGAGCCAACTTCTAAATAAGTTAATGTCTCCATCTCTCTCCAAGGTATATATTTCCCCTGGCCTAAATCTACCCCTTAGGGGGCTTTTATAATATCCCTTTCCTGGAATTTCTCACTCGCACAATAAAACCACTTTCTTTGGGGTATTCCTTGCCTTGATGGGGATAGTATACTTTCTTTTTTTAACAGGGAACTTGAATCTTTTACTTCTACAAAGTTCTACCATTTTAAAAATAGGCCCTGAAATATGAAGAATGAAAGCTGAGCATTTCAGTCTTTTCACATCTTTATTTATAATTTCCCCAACCATGACATCCCTTGTTACAGTGTTTTAACTGCCTGTGAACATCTGATCATAATGATACGTGGAAGGCACTTGTCCTTAACACCACAATTCGCTGCCTTCTCCATGTGACTTTGTTAGACTCAGGTTGCCTCTTGATAAAATTTATTACAAAATTGCTTTGGAGACTGCTACTAGTTGTCGTTCACACGTTACTAAGCATCCTTTTACGTGATAAATGTTTGGCCCAATGCTTTGTTACGCTAGGTTAGGTAAGCCAGGGAGCTCTCCAAGACTATCAGAGTTGGAGGATGGAATTTTCCAATGAAAAACGCAGCTATTTTACAACTTCCAAAATATAATTGGCCAGAAGTTGCCCTTGGGAGCAATTGGCCTGGCATAGAACATCCTATTCTCCCAGCATGACCTTAGAATACAATTTGGTGATGAGATCATTTGGCAACCTTGAGCTTTCATTGAGTGAAATTAAATCATTGAATTGGATGTGGTTTTTAGCCGATCCTTCATCTTCAAAGGTGCACTTTGGCCAGGATTATGAATACACGCTTGAGCTTTCAAAACTTCCATTTTGTAATTATAACTTGAATAATATGCACAAAGTAGCACAGAGTATTTTTACATGAACACATGGAAGTTCCTCCACTGTATCCGAAGTTTCCTCTAGATAGAATGCACCCCCAACTTTTTCCACATTGCCAACATTTCACACCAACTGTTTTTAATTCAAAAGACATACAGTGTATTTATCATTCATGTTTACAGTGAAAACTGCTTTCTGTTTGTAACTGTTTTATTTTTCCAACTATACTAGAAGTTCTTGGAGAGAATGTGTTTCATTTCTCATTTGGCTACATATAAACTGCAGAGTCAGGGGTTACCTATGTCACAGGAGCTCAATCAGCACCAGTCGGTTATAGGATGGAAAAGCATGATAGGTAAGCTTCAAAGATATTGCAATTTCGGTTCTGGACCACTGCAATGGAGTGTTGCAATAACACAAGATGTAATCTTTTTTGCAGGTGGAAGGTCTTGTTTTCAGTTTGTAAAAAAAGACAACCATGAAATACAATAAGATGCCACCCTTGACAGTTGCTCAGTGGTTAGAGCATCACCCTGTGGACCAAAGATCCTGGGTTTGATTCCCGCCAAGGGTACATGCCTGGGTTGTGGGCTCGATTCCCTCCAGTAGAGGGCATGCAGGAGGCATCAGATCAATGATTCTCTCTCATCATTATGTTCCTATCTATCCCTTTCCTTTCTTTTCTGAAATCAATAAAAACATATTTTAAAAATAAAAATGAGGTATGCCTGTTTTGATTAGTTTAAGTATAAGTGTGTCATCAATTCTATTGTGTTTTCTTAGAGTCCTAGGGTTTACATCTATTTACACATATAAATAAAAATTCCATTTCACAGTGGCTGCACCAGTCTGCATTCCCACCGGCAGTGCACGGGGATTCCTTTTTCTTTACATCTTCACCAGCACTTGTCATTTGTTGATTTGTTGATGATAGCTATTCTGACAGGTGTGAGATGGTATCTCCTTGTTGTTTTGATTTGCATCTCTCAGATGATTAGTGGCTTTGAGCATGTTTTCATATGTTTCTCAGCCTTCTGTATGTCCTCTTTAAAAAAGTGTCTATTTAAGATCTTTGCCCATTTTTTTATTGGGTTGTTTATTTTCCTTCTGTTAAGTTGTATGAGTTCTCTGTAATTTTTGGAGATTAAAACCTTATCTGAGATATCACTGGCAAATATGTTCTCTCATGCAATGAGTTTTCTTGTTATTTTGTTAGTGGTTTCTTTTGCTATGCAAAAGCTTTTTATTTTTTTTTAATATATTTTATTGATTTTTTTTTTTTTTTTTACTGAGAGGAAGGGAGAAGGATAGAGAGTTAGAAACACTGATCAGCTGCTGCCTACACATCCCCTCCTGGATACATGCCCTCAGCTGGAATCCTACAGTCCACAGGCTGACACTCTATCCACTGAGCCAAACTGGTCAGGGACAGAAGCTTTTTATTTTGATGTAGTCCCATTTGTATGGAGTTTCCTCAGAAAGTTAAAAATGGAACTCCCATTTGACCCAGGAATCCCAAGAAAGCAGATACACCCATCAGAAAGAATATATGCACCCCTTATGTTCATAGGAGCACAATTTATAATAGCTAAGATTTGGAAACAACTTAAGTGCCAATCACCAGATGGGTGGATTAAAAAACTGTGGTACATCTACACAATGAATACTATGCCACTATTAATAAAAAACAAAAACAAAAAACTTTTATCATTTGCAACAGTATGGATGGAACTGGAGGGCATTATGCTAAGTGAAATAAGCCAATGGAAGAAAGATAAATATCACATGATCTCACTCATATGTGGGATATAATGATCAACATAAACTGATGAACAAAAGTAGATCCAGAGACAAATAGCAGGGGAGGGAGGGAGGAGGGATAAGAGAGCAACCAAAGGCCTTGTATGCATGCATATTAGCATAACCAATGGACATAGACACTGGGTGGTGGGGACTTGTCTAGGATGGAAATGGCTGGGGGAGAGGAGGGTAGGAGTCAATGGTGGGGGGAAGGAGATATGTAAAACTTTAGACAATAAAAACAAAATACCATTCCACATGCTTTGATTACAAAGCCCAACAAATAGAGTAGGACTAGGAGTATTAAATGTTTTTTCTAGTTAAAAGGTTGACCTTAAGGGGCATTGAAACAGCAGATTCCCATGAAACATTTTTTAGGTTCAGCAATTTTGGGTTTTTCATTTCACCATCAAAATATATCATTTTCAATTCTGTTTTTAAATACTAAATAGGGAAAATGATATATCAAAAGAAGGAAGTTGCCAGCTGATATCCAATCTTAAAGTGGACAGGTTGACCTTTTACTCAGGGCTCCCAGGTCCTGTCCCTACAACCCTCTATCCCAGATTCTTAGCATCATTCATTACTCAGAAATGTGCTATCATGCCATTCACTAGACATGTAGCTAGTAATTAAATGCATTCTTCACAAAACTACAACCAACTTTTTTTTCCTGACACAATACCTTTTTGAAAATGTTTGCAGATGTAAGTCTATGCACCTAAAAGGAAAATATTTGGTTTGAGTAGGAGTGGGGGAAGGCATTTAAAATTGACTTTTGGAGAAAAAAAATGGCAGCAGAATAGACGGACTTGTCCGGAGCCTTGTTGCTGAGCAGACAGAGAGAACAGCTGAGGGTCGCAATGGAGTGTTTGTTGGTGAGTAAAGGAACAGTTATCCTCCAGAAGAAGGTGGGGGGGGGGGCTTCTGGATGGGGCTCCCCTGACCAGGTAGCCTCACTGCCATGGGGTTTTTTCTCCCAGAGCCACCAGCATGGACACGGAGACTGCGCCATCTTGAATGGGAACGTGGATGTTTACAGAAGCCTGAAAAGCTTCAGCTGAGGCACACACCAAACAGCTGTGAGCCCCAGAAAACCGTTCCCCAATCAGAGCAAACACTGGGATTCAGAGGACCACTACATACCACACAGAAAGGTCAGATTTTGCCTGGGATAAGATGAGGTCTCTGGTCCCGCAGAACAGAGATGCACACACTGTGGAAACTGGACCCATGGAAAGCTGAACCTAGAGAAATCCGTGGCTGTTAGGAAGGGCATGATACATGAATGTGGAAGGGGGTCTTCAGAGCTGCTAACAGAAGGGATCTCTAGAAAGCAACCCATTTGATCTGAGGCAGAAGGACAGCCTGGTAGTTATTAAAGTGTGCTGGCTGCTTGAACAAAGGCAGACTGCACAGACTTGCGCTCTTTCCTCTTCAGATCCTTTGCTTCAAATCCAAAGCCCAATATATAGGATCACCCAATTGGGGACATCCTAAGAGACTGCAAGGTAAAGTTATTTTTCTGGAACCTGGGGATCAGAGTGTGAAATAACCATCAGAGAACCAGCTCTGGGACAACCCATTCCCATAAACTGATATTGAGTGCCACAGGGAAAGCAGGATCTAAGGAAAAGCTAGAGAGCACCTATAGTCTCAGAGCTCAATCCAGAAACACTGCCACCCAGGGGCTGACTCACAAATTGACTCTTGCGTAATCACAAAAGAATAAAGAGATTAAGACACTGCCTACTTAAAAATCAGGACTGGCTTACAACACTGAGCAGCAGTGGAACACAGAGAACTGCAATACCATCCTGACTGGGAAACAGGTGTGACAAACAGAACAATAGAGGAAGTGAATGACCTCCACTACTGCACATTCTATTCTTTTATCTTTTTATTTTATTTTTTTTTATATTTTATTGATTTTTACAGAGAGGAAGGGGACAAGGATAGAGAATTAGAAACATCGATGAGAGAGAGACAGCCACCTCCTGCACGACCCCAACTGGGGATGTGCCCGAACCAGGATAATGTCCTTAACTGGAATTGAACCTGGGACCTTTCAGTCCCCAGGCCGACACACTATCCACTGAGCCAAACCAGTTTTGACTATTTTTTTTTTATCTTTTAATTAAAAAACTAATTTTTTTCTTTTTTCCTCAATTGATTTTACCTTGTAATTATTACATTTTTATTTTCAACTAGTATTATTACTACTACTATTTTACCTTTTTGAAGTTTCATTTTATTTTTTCTTTATTTTACTTTGGGCTTAGTTCTATTTTCATCTTTCCTTTAGCATAATTTTACCCTATAGCAACTCTACTTTTATCCCATCATTCTTTTCCTAACTTTTTCCATTTTGTTGTCTTCTTTTTCTTACCCTTACCCTTTTTCTACTTTAGATTTTCCCTATTCTTTCTTTTTACCTGGTTAATATTTCACCCTACTTATATATCTAATTTCGAATCCTCTACTCCAAGTCCATACACACCTCTCTCTTCTGTCTTCACCATCCAAAAAATTGTTTTTCTCTAAGTCCTTTTGTTGTTGTTTGCTTGAACGTTGATTATATCAATTTTTTATACTTTTTTGTGAGATTGTTTTGCTTATTCTACTTGTTTTATTTTGCTTTTTGTTTACTTTGTTTTTATTTTTTTATCTCTGTTTTCCCTTGCCTCCCTTAATATTAGTTGTTATTTGTAGTTATTTATTGCTGGCATTTGTTGGGATTAGTGGCTATGCTATTGGAGTTTTCTCCTCATATATATAATTTGTTCCCCTTTTCTTTCTTATTCTCTTTCTTTTCTCTCTCATTTTTTCTTATTCTTTTTCTTTCTCTTTTTTCTCCCTTCTTCCAATTTCATTTTGGCACTCCTTTCTTTTCTTTTTTCCTCTTTTCTTTCTTCTTTCTCTACTCCCTAATTTGTCTCTCTCTGGTGCTCACCTTATTTGTGTTTATTCACATCATGAATACATTTTATTCAGTGTCTTGTGCATTGTACCTAGTTGTGTTGTATTTTGTGCCTTTAAGTCAATGCAAGAGAGAAGGAACTACATAACCAGACACCTGGAAAAAAGAGACCATGGGCAGACAAAGAAATAGCCCGCATATAAAAGAAAAGCAGGCATCACCAGAAAAGGAAGTAAAAGATATGGAGGCAAGCAACCTGCCAGAAAAGAATTCAGAGAAATGGTCATAAGGTGGTTGAAAAGAATGGAAGAAAAATTATACAATATGAGTAAGAACCAAGAGGAAATAAAGAAGAATCAAGAAGAAATGAAAAATGACATCGCTGCTGTAAAGAACTCAATAGAAAGCATCAAAAGTAGACTAGAAGAAGCAGAGGACCACATCAGTGAGGTAGAAGACAAGGTAGGAAAAATACTCAAGAAAAGAGAAGAAGTGCCTCCTATTGAAGGACAAGATACCTGGGACCTTCCTTCTACAGTTCAGCGAGAGCTACCTGGGAGGGATCACTTTCAGCTGGGTGGACCACGCTGAGAGCATAGAAGTGAGGTTCCAGTCTATGGAGCCCTACAATAAGGGCTGGCTGTCAATGCTGTCCTTCGTGGACATCCTTCGAGACTACAAGGTTATTATGGCCGAAAACATCCCTGAAAACCCTCTGAAGTACCTCTAACCCGACATCCCCA